>ML793016.1:118677-129510 GCA_009831015.1 Picea engelmannii
GCTACCACCTATTGACTATGTTTGCATTGGTCCACATAGGTCAGTGTGAACAAGTTCAAGATGTTGTTTGGCTTGATTGGAAGACTGTGGAAAACTAGTTCTCTTATGTTTTCCAAGTATGCAAGACTCACATGGAGGAATTTTCTCTTTAAAGATAGGAAGACCTTTGACCATGGAGTTCTTCTAAAGAAGACTTAGACTCTGAAATGGTAGATGTCCAAATCTTGTATGCCAAACCATAGTTTCATTAAGGGTGGATGCACTTTGTGCATATGGTTGACTCAGATTTGCAGTTCTGAGGGTAAGGGGGAACATCCTATTTGGAGTCATATGGATTTCAGAAATTAATTTTCTGCTGGGGTTTTTGTCGTATATTTTGCAAGATGCTCCCTCAAAAAGTACCTTATAGCCATGTTCAATGAGCTGTCCTACACTTAGCAAATTATGTTTCAGATCTGGAACATGATAGACATTGTTTATGTCTTTCTTTACATTCTGTTTTGTAAGAATAGGAACATCTCCTTTTCCTCGAACTTTGACTAAGTAATCATTTCCAAGTGTAATATTAGATGAGATTGAAGAATCAATGCATGAAAGTAATTCTTTGTTACCTGTCATGTGATTGCTGCATCCACTGTCCAACAACCAGAGATCTTTAGGTTGTTGGTCAGTCTTGTGGCACGAAAGAAACATACCTCCTGAGTTTTCTCTCATATGATTTGACACATGTGCTCTGCCTAAGAGCTGATCTGCTTGCTTCTTCCTGCATTCCGATTCATAGTGCCCATACTTTTTGCAGTAATAGCATTGTATGCTTGATTTCTCATTTGATCTTCTCCCTCTGCCTCTTTGAGGTTGGAAATTCTGATGTTGATTTTGTTGTTGTTGTCTTTGACCTTGGAAATTTTGAATCGGATACTGTTGTCTATTACCTCCACTGGAGTGAGGGTTACTTTGATTGCTCCCTCTTTCTTGGTGACGTCTGCTTCTTCCTCTGCCTCTCCCTCTGCTGAAGGAGAATTGAGTTTTGAAAGCATTGGAGATTGACTCATCTGTGAGATGCAGTCTGGTCTCATGTGTCACGAGAGAACCAATTAATTCATCTGTTGAAAAACTTGACAGATCCTTGGATTCAAGGATTGCTGTTACAACCATTTCAAACTTCTTTGGTAAACTTCTGAGGATTTTCTCAACAATTCGTTGATCAGTGATGGTTTCACCAGTCAATCTAATATGGTTTACGATGCCCATGACTCTGGTCATGAATTGATCCACATTTTTGGAATCTGTCATCCTTAGAGTCTCGAATTGCGTCCTCAAGGTCTGCAGTTTAATTGTTTTGACCCTGTCATTTCCTTGGTAGGAAGATTTAAGGATGTCCCAGGCCTGTTTTGAAGTACCAATGCCTGTGATTTTTGAAAAAATCGAGTCATCCACAGAATTTTGAATCCAAAATTTAGCTTTGTTTTCTCTATTTCGCTAAGTGGTCTGAGCAATTTTCTGTTGATTAGTCATGGCAGACAGGTCTGCTGGGTCTGGTTCCACATATCCAAGATCCATTGGATCCTAGCACTCTTGTGCTTGCAAGAAGGATCTCATCCGAAGAGACCAAAAATCATAGTTCTTTCCAAGAAGAATTGGACCCTGAGTTATTCCTAAATTGCTAGACGACGCCATATTTAAAAAAAATAAATGAACAAAACAGAAAGAAAAAAATCGTATTTACCTGTCTCCCGTGCGTAAAACCAGGTCTGTTGCTTTCTTGTAGTGATTTCGGAACTCCGTTAGACGAGACCTTTGAACTCTCCAACTTCCGATTGCCGAAACGCCGAAGAGGGCTTAATGGCTTGAGTTTGGCCTTAGTCACCGTGCAATGTGACCACACACCTTGATGTTAAAGCGCTACGGGCTTTTCCGGTTCCTTGTCTTTCAATTTGCCGAAATGCGAAATAGGTTGGAAAGGCCCTTCTCGAAAGCCTTTTTGGGATTTCGCGTTTCGGGACTTCGTGATGCGAAGTGGCCTGGTCCTCTATCTGCAGGATCCCCGATATGCCGAAACACGGATCAACGGTCCAGATCTTCCTGTGATCTGACGGTCCAGATCCCTTCGGGATTTCACGATTCGTTATTTCGTGAGTTTAGAACTCTTGTCCCAGAATTTTCGAAACTGCGAACTCCGAAATGCCGATTTGCCGAAATGGCGTTAACTTCAGTTAGCCCCTTGGGCTATACCTTTGGTCCACATGACCTCTCTTGATATGCCCGCAGTCCCTTTCGGGGTTTCACGACTCAAACGCACGACCTCTTGGTCTCTCAACTCCCGAAAAGACGATTCCCGAAATGCCGATGGCCTTTGCTTGCGGGACTTCAAATGTCGAAATGCCGAAATATTCATGTTGGACAATCAACGGTCTAGATCCGTTGATGATCTAACGGTCTAGATCTTATCGGGATTTCGCGAATCAGTATTTTGCGACTTGTGATTCCTCGTCACGCTGCGCTTCCAAAACGCAAAGTCTGAATTGCCGATTTGCCGAAATCGCTTTTTTGGAAAATTTCCCGAGATCTTGGATTGATGCCACGCATCCTCGAAAGATGGACGGTCCTCGTCGTTTCGCGATTTCGCGACTTGCGACTCCAAATCCTCTGTCAACTTGAAACCCTAGTAGCCGAGATGCCGACAGTTTCCTCGATCTCTGCCACGTGTCCGAACGAATGGACGGCCATGATCTTTTCGGGATTTTGATACTTTCGCCGTGGAGTGTCGTGACCTTTCGTCAACAAGACCTCCGATATCCCGAACTTCGAAATGCCGAAATGATGGCACTTGGATCTGCTGCCATCTGTCCTCTGAGATGGACGGCTCACAATCCTCTCAGGATTTCGTGATTTGTGATGTCGAGATTTTGCGTATCAGGGTTTTGGAGATCAATCTCCTTCACTCGTCCAACTCCCGATCCCCGATTTTGCGATTGGATCAGATCAACGGCTCACGATCTATCTCAATCCAACGGTCCAGAATAACTCGTGATTTCGCGATTCGCAAATTCTCACGACAGTCTTCTGACCTTTACACCTTGCGAGTCAGCGAAATGTCGAGATCTCGCCACGTGTCTCTTGATGGACGGTCCAGATGATTTCAGGATTTCGCGACTTCACAAGTCGAAATTTCTTCTGTGCACTCCAGAGGACTAAACCTTGTGCACTTTCTCGCTGATCCAACAGCTGTCGGTTCTCTGCACAAGATCTAACGACTGAAATTCTTTCGCCTTTTCCGCGCTCTCCTCGTCCCTTCTGAACTGGATTTCCGCCTCGGATCTGTTCGTAGGACAAATCTTACAGCCGCGACGGTTGTTCTTTGAACCTGAGACGCGTTCTTTACTGCGTTTGCTAGGATTTTCTTCTGCGGAAGAAAAATTCGTGAATCTTTCAAAGATTTGAAAGAATTTCACGAGTTCTTTGTTCTCTGCTACAATCTTTGACAGATTTGAGAGATTTTCGAGATGCTTTAAACGCTTCTTCTTTCTGCAACTATCTTTCACGAATTTGAACAAATGCTTTGAATTCTTCAAGAGTTCCCGCCTCCTGCAACTCTTCTTCGTGAATCTTTGATGATTCTTGAAAATTGTACAAGACTCTTTATTGTTTCTTCCTTCTCGTGTTTCTGTTCCTTGAAACTTTCGAGCGTAGTATGCTCTGCTGCGTTGCGTGAGCTTCTTACGACGATCTTTTGAGAGTATGAGCGGACAGCTTCCTCATGGAAGTTTTCTACGAGGATCTTTCGAGAGTATGACGGACAGCTCTCCAAGCCTTGTGAAAAGTTTGTGTCGAATGCTCTCAAAATCCATGAAGCTCTGCGCTATTTGAGGATCGTGTTGCTCTCTAGCCTGTGTGAAGAGGCTTACTGCTGAAGCTCTGATACCATGATAAATTGTGAAGCAAGAAATGCAGAGAGAAAGAATAGAACAAAAAATAGTATATTAGAATATAAAAAGAAGAGTACAAAACGAGTACATGAAGAAGTTCTGAAGTAGTAAGTACTATGCAAAGGGAAATAGCTGAGCTAAATAGGCTCAAGCAAAACAAGAATAGACTGACCAGGACAGCTGGCAGTGTACAGTGAGCCTGTTGAGGTTACATTATATTTAACAATTATGTCTTGTCCCGTAGTTGTTTAGTCTGTAAGAACTAAACTTGATGTCATTTCCACTTTTGCACACCTCCAAACTTTAGAAGAGAATGTTCATCACTTGCACTTTGAAGTTGTTGTTTCATTTGCTATGTGAGAACCATTCAGAAAGAGAAGTGCAATTTTACAGGTGGGACATATTATTCAAAAATCCAGTTCCAACCCGATAATATAATAAAACGGAGGTCGTCAACTGAAACTAGTTGTGATGATAGTGGAGATTTAAATGGACCTTCAAATCGAACTTCTTTCGGCTCAGCTGCTTTTGCTTGGAAAGTTGCCTCTACACCTGAAAAATCTGGGTATAGATTTGGAGCCAGAGCGCCATGGTCGCGGATTAAGGCACGCTAACCAGGTGGTTGAGCAGCCATGCGATAATGAAACTTTGCAGAGTCATATCTTACAGCACAAGACCCTTGTCAAATGAATTTGCTTCGATGTATTCAATGATAATGAACATGAACATATACTTAGTGCTTCTTTAGAATCGATGATATTTTTTTTATTTAAATAAAAAGACATTTGTTTAATTAAATTATTGTGAAGTGTGAATATGTTGGTGGTATTTAAAGAGGTGAATTGCAATCTATATCTGAACGAGTATCGAAATGTGAAAGAATATCTGTGTTCATGGAATATGGCACGTAGATCTACAGTTCATGGCAAATGGCATGTAGTTCAGCCATTCATATTAGTAGGATCGTGGCAGGTGGGCAGACTGGCTTGCTTTGGCAGGTTGTTACTATGGATAGGTAACCACTACTGTCAAGGTGTGCCCGAGAAGGTGTTCGCTGCTAACTAATGTTAAGTTTTAACACAAACATAATTACAGGATGGTAGACACCTCATTCAGAATGACGCAACCTCGCAGAGCATGGTGATGCAATGGAACACTCTGGTACAACAATTATTGAATAAATATTTTTTTTAGCATAGATTAATTTAATCTGCTAAGTGTGGCTTTTTTTTCTTCCAAGAAAATATTTCATGGACATTTTTTCTATGTAGGATTATTGGTTAGTCTTTTATTGAATAAATAATTTTCTGTTTCAGTGTGACTTTTTTTTCTTTCAGTAAAATATTTCTGAGACATTTTTTTCATGCAGGATTGTTTGTTTAGTATTACTTGAAACTATTTTGAGACCTGACAACTTGTATAGTTAAAGACAAAACTAGAAGGTACATCATTTTGTAGAGACAAACCAATTATGTCTCTAGAGCTTGCAATGTGAACCAAATCTGATATGTGTGTAATTTGTTTTTGTTTTTTATTTATTGTGTTTGGAATGTTTTAAATTATGGTGGCTACGTAGACCATCACTCTCCCTGAAGGACATCAACAAAGCATAGCCCTTTGTAAAATGTAGAAATCTATAGACTTGTGTTCGATCACCCAACCATCCACTGCACAACACTATTGATTTCTCACGACATAGAGCGATGAGACAAACTAAGTGATAATAACAACCATGCAATCACTTTCTACGATCTTGACAGCTTAACCTTTAGGGTCTTAGGCTGGCGGGCTCTAACAAGCTTTGTAAAATCAAATAGGCAATTCCATGTTCATTGCAATACTCTCTTCACCGCTTGATCAATTTTCCCCAAAATATATTTAAAGTAAACATAACGTGTACAGTGACGCTTGATCAATTTTCCCCAAAATATATTTAAAGTAAACATAACGTGTACAGTGACGCTTGATCAATTTTCCCCAAAATATATTTAAAGTAAACATAACGTGTACAGTGATGTTTCATAAGGAGCATGGAATTTCACTTATTAGGTCGAAAAGAGTGTATATTTATTGGAAATGAGGACATTTAATGATCTATTAACCATAAATTCCAATTGTATTGTTATCAATTGAAGATGTTGGCATATTCTTGGTAGTCTTTCAAAATCAATGAATAGATCTCATGTTCATAACTTTCCAGCATTTTTGAATACATCTGTTAACTTATTTACTTTTTAATATTTACTTAATATAATTAAAAAATTACTATGTAACCATTTAATTACAACTTCAAATTATTAGAAAACTTACTTGAAATTATAAATTTACTTCATTATTAATTTTTCTGATTTTTTGTTTTATAGTAATAGGTTTACCTTTCTTCCATGATTGCCATATCTACCATCAGCATCCGCCGTATTCGCAAGCAGTTTCATGTTCGATTAGGCCTATTCATGCCGCTCCAAAGGGCACAGATTAATATGCCCCCTTTTTTATAATTTAAAGGGTTACTGTAATAGTATCATAAAATGAAAATTAAATAACTAGTTAGTTATATCTAGTATTAATCATTTATATAGGTCGCTTTTTGTTAAGTTGAATTATTAATGTGTTTAGTTAAATAGGGTTAAGGTTATACTAGCATAACCACAATAAAGTTTTATAGCATATTTCATTTACAAACCCTAGCTCTAATTAAGGTTTATGCTAGGGTTTGTAAATTAATTATGTTTTTGGACGTTTATCAACCACATAATTGTGGTTAAGCTAATAATAATTATGTTTGAAAAGTAAAAGTGACTGTAATCATGTTTGAAAAGTAAAAGTAACTGTTCTGAAATTTTATTTATGTGATATATATATTGAGGTTCTGAAATTTTATTTATGAGTACTATGGTATTATTATTAGTATATTCATGGGTTAATGTTCTTTTTATTTTGCAATTACTTGAGTGAGTGAGTGAGTGAGTTATATATATATATATATATATATATATATATATATATATATATATATATATATATATANATGATCAAACACCCAATTCCATGTGCATTGCAATACTCACTTCATCACTTAATTTCGCAGAAAAATACATTTGAATAAACGTACTTTGCAGAATGAGGATTCGTAAGCAGGAAAAAACGTCACTTGCAGAGTGAGGATTCGTAAGCAGCTTGGAATTTGAGGTATCATAATTATATTATATTTGAAAAAATATATACTGGTTAATGGACTATTGAAATTACTTGAGTAAGTTTATATATATATATATATATATATATACACACGTTATTGTTCATGGAATTTCATGTTTGATCATGAAATTATATATAAATAAAAATAAAAAATAAAAGTTTATGTTCAAGCATGCAATTCCATGGACAATAACTTGCAAAGTAAGGATTAGTGGAAGTCTTTAATTTAATTTGAGGTATAAAAATTATATTTGAAAAGTAAACTCAACTAGGGTATATATAACGAGGTCGTCAAATTTTATTTTGGCAAGTTATATATATATATATGTTCATTATTTAATGAAGCAATTTCTTAAATCAGTAAGATATATGTTGAAATGAGTCCATGGTTTTTCAATTAGGTTCTCTGAAAGTAGAAGGTGTGGAGATACTATACATGGATGATTATTTAATTTTTAAATTAATTTTAAAAAAGTCAAGATCATTTGATTATTTAATTTTTAAATTAATTTTGTTAAAGTTTATAAAGATAATGTAATTTTGTTTATTAATATTAAATTAAAAAAATAAATTATTTTTTTATTATTGTTAATTACAAGAATGTAATTAATGATAATAATAATTTTTCCACATCTTTGGATTTTGGTTATAAGATTTATTTTGGTTATAAGATTTGCATGTAATTATGATCTTTGGGAGGGACATAAGAGTATGTAGTTATAACATTCAATGTTGATAGTATTTGCTTATTTCATTGTTTTCTTCATGTGATAATGCCACAAAAGTGTGGAGGAAACTTGCTAGGGACATCATTGGATTGAGACAAATCGATTTGGAGACAGGATAGCACCAAAAGCCATTTTTATATATTCTCTCTAACTTTGTAGATTCTAGTTATTTGAAAATTGAGAGCATGGCTTTAGATATTTATTGGTGAATGTTTTTATTATGACATCGTTTATATGGTTGACAACAAGGGGACCTTCCGCCATTTTTTCATCCTCATTGCGCTAAAATTGTTAGGATGCGAGAGTACTCGGGATATATCAGATGAAGACCTCGAAAATGGTCGACACAACACAACAATCATGATTTTCCAGATATCATGAAATAGCTTTACCATTCTTTTGGTTTTTTACGATGATTGTGAGCATATTTTACTAGTTATTATTATAATCTTTGAAAGCAACAATGGGATTTGAAAATAACCCATTGATCTCATTATGGCCACACACAAGGCCAAGGCCTCTCTTTTGTCATGGGTCTTGACAACTCATCTCGAATGACATAGATGTTACTGAAACACTCGTCTTTTCTGAAGAAACACTAGTTTCTATTAAACATTGGCAATGAAGAAACTCTAGTCGGAAACACCCATTCCTATTAAACATTGGAAATGAAGAAACTTCAGTCGAAACACCAATTGCTATTAAACATTGACAATGAAAAAACTACAGTTTTTGTTGAACATTGGCAATGTAGAAACCCCAGTTGTTGTTTAACATTGGCCAAACAAAACACCTATGTTTTTTTTTTTTTGGTAGAAACCCGAGTTATTGTTTAATATTGGCAATGAAGTAGCTATTGGTTAACATTGGCAATGAAGAAGCCCCAGTTGTTGTTTAACATTATAAAATGCATTGGATTGATGTTTTGATTCAACATTATGATATTTAACATAAAGTAGTTCAGTAGTATGATATTTAGCATAATATAAGGGAGCTCTCCTATTCATGTTGTAGATATAAGAAGCAGAGGCATTGCAGATATAAGAAGCAAAGGCATTAGTGGTGAATCTATGTGAATCAATGCTTGTGCATGATTGTACATATATAAGAAGCATAGGCATTAGCAATGAATCAATGTGAATTAGTGCTTGTGCATGAATGTAGAAACCGAAACACAAACCTGTTTGGCAGGGACATTGCCACTATAGTGACACTTGTTTATGGCAAATGTTAGCGTTAGGAAGCATATCTCTTGCCACATACATTTGGCAAGTGCATAGGTTAACTAACCTCATGTTAAGCAACATATCTCTCGCAAATGGGCACGTAGCTAACGTCATGTTAAGTGTTTCCTTGTTAATTGATATGGCATAACTCAATTGTTAAGAATATGCGTTGCCTGGGCCTAATGGTTAAGAACATGTGTTGCCTCTTAAGAGGTCACAGGTTCAAATCCAGAGGGAGGTAGGGTATGTATACCTTCGTAGACTTTACCAGTCAAATCGTCGGGCAGAGGGGGGTCCCTTGTCCCACAAACAAGGGGGTCTCATACACCAAATTTGGTGTGCTGGCTTGGCCGTGACCTTAAAAATAAATTATTATTATTATTATAATTGCAATTTATATGGTATATATGATTTTAGGGTATAATATTTATAGTTTGGAGTATGATATTCACCTATCACTATCACAAAAATTAACAACAAAATTACTTATATTTATTTTTGAAATGTTTTAATGTAATAATTATAAGTAATATAAAGTAAAAAATTAAACTATTTATAAAATATTTAAACTTTTAATAATGTATTACTTGTGTATAATTTAAAAGTAAAAGATAAATGACAATAGAAACTAAAAATCAAAAGATAATAATCCAAAAATGAAAATATATCAATTTGTATTTAAATTGGAAATCACAATTGTTTCATGTATAATGTAGAAACTAAATAATAATATAAATAACCTTGAATCTAATTAAACATAAAATGGGTTATATACTTTATATAAAAAACTTATTTAATAGTGCTTTCCATGGTAGTTGTAGAGTATTCAATTCAACTTATATAAATTTGACAAAAGCTTAACACATGGCCAACTGCATGGAGATGGGCAATGTATTGATCATTGTTTTAATAAATGTGAACTTCCACGCTCTGGGGATTAAATACAGTTCTCTTGCATATCTCTTATCATCGTTGAGTAAGAAACAATTTTTTTTTGTTTGATTTCTTAAGTTTTTTTCAATTTTATAATAACTATGTTGTGATACAATATAGTTATTATTATACCTGCCGATAGACATGGTATATAGTGATGAGTTCACCATTGATTATATATTAATTTACCAGTTGACCAAAAATTAATATAGCTTTCTAATGCAACACTTTAGAAATAGACTTTATTTATTTATTTCATTTATTAATTTTTTTTTTTGTCAAAATCTCATTGGCTATTCAAACCAACCTGTTATTGCCCAATTAATAATAGTTCATGAATGCAGACATAAATTAATATGGCTTTCTAATATAAAACTTTAGCAATAGAATTTTTTTATTTATTTCATTTATTAAATTTTTTTTTTGTCAAAATTTCATTGGCTATTCAAACCTACCTTTATGTCACTGCAGTCGATGCAGTGCTTGTCAATGTCCTCCTGCTGTCATTTGGCAGTCGATGGCTGTCATTTGGCAGGCAATGGGCCAACGATGAGAAGTGTCGCCGTCTGCTTGTTTTGAATAAAATAATTTACACGTACGAGAGTCCACATGTTATACTCCTAATGTGGTAATGTACTTCGTATATCTATTAATATGCCGAGAATAGAAGAATCTATGACACGTGGATTTTCAAGAAAATAATAAACACTTTATGAAACAATGTTGTGGTTTTGTGGCCCACGATAGATATTTTCATGTATTGTACGATTATCCCTTTTTTATATTATAAAAATGTTATATAATAATTTTCTATGTTGTTGG
>ML793016.1:129560-147977 GCA_009831015.1 Picea engelmannii
CCTATTTTGTCTTTATTCGTTCCCATTACCCATTACGATTGCAGAAGTAAACATTTAAGATGATGTGGAATTTATACTTAAAAAATTAAATTATACATTTATGAAATTTTTATAATCAATTATATATATATATATATATATATATATATATATATATATATATATATATATATATATATATCTCAATTGAGTATAATTGAGTGTAATTAATTAAATTAATAAATTACATTTATTTAATAAATTTAATTAATCAATTAAATTTATTTAATAAATTTAATTAATAAATTAAATATTTAACAATGAAATAAAAGTTTTTTTCATTTATTATATACAATATTAAATAAATTAAAAAATAATAATTTATTAACAGCAGGTACGCAGCCTTGTTATAACTATGTTGTATTCACAACATAGTTATAATAATGACTATGTTGTATTTACAACATAATTATAATAATAACTATGTTGTATAAGTTTTACATTTCTATGATGATTTTTTTTCAAAAGGGGAAAATAAGAAAATACAACGTAGCTTCGAAACAAAATTGGAGTTCAATCCTTTCTCTAATGTTTTCATCTTCGATCTTGTTTGATGTTCCCCTTCCTTAATTCAAAGGTATGTTGTTAATAAAATAAATAAAAAGGTATTTCCACAATCCCTCACACACTCTCGATAGACAGGCTTATTCATTCAGTCAAAAGTTAGCTCCGCTCTTATCAATTGCTCTCTAACGCCCACCTTTCTCTCTCGATAACACTCGCTAAGAATAGATTTTATGTCATGGTTTCGGTTCTAAGCATTAAAACACAGATATATGGAAATAAAAATATTTTATATTTTCAAAATTTATAAAAACTTCAATCTTATTGTAAATATTTATTAAATTAAAAAAAACGAAACAATCAAATTTGATATATTATCAATTTTTATTAATTTTAATTATTTTATAAATTTATATTAATATTATATAAATTTAAATATGATATATATTTTAAAAACATTACGAATTAAATTAACCCTATTGTCTACATATTATTAAAAAACTCGTTGAACTTTTTTTTATTCCTTTACTAACATTTAAAATTAAGTTTCCAGATTGTTATATTTATAAAACTGTTTAAATAGTTTTATGGTAAAGTTAAAATAACAATATATTTCTTTATTTTATTATTATATTTATATTTTTTATTTTTTTAAATATAAAAAAAATGAATTTAGTCATTAATCTTATTCATATTTCATCTTTTTCACTATAAATATACAACCATTCCTAAACATAACAACAAAAGTTAAGATTATAGCATAAGTTCTTTTATATGTTTTTTATTTTTACTATATTATCTGAAAGTAGTTAAAACGCCTAGCTTAAAATTGGAGGAATTCATTTATTTGTATTTTTGTAAGAGTGTTCAATTGATTCATAATCTTGTCTATAATTTTTCCTTATTATAACCAATTTGTAAGGGGGCAATTTATGAGATGATGTGATAATTGTTTGTAACTCAAAATCATGTTGTGAACATGAACATCAATATAAGGCATAGAGGAAATGTCACAACGTATGTTGCATGTAGAAATGCCTTTATTATCATGCATAAGCATATATCTCATTTCTAGAATAGATAGGCATATGAAATCGTTTGTTGTTTTTTAAAGGTATTTTTATAGTCTTTCTAACATCATTGTTGTTTACATATTCATTTATAGGGAATTGAGAAAATGGAGAAAAATAGATATGAATGGGATGTAGTTATCAAAGTCACTAAACAAGTATTTTATTGTTTGGTTGGTGATTGTGTCAATACCTTGACCTGATCAAAACTATTCAGCCTTAATCACCTTCATGCTATCATATATAATATCCCTCCATTTCCCCCACGCCTAAGAAGTTGAGTAAGAGATGAAAATGTTAAACGCGCTACCAAATCACCAAGTAAGGTTAAAAGGTAGAATGAAAAAAATAAATATGATGTAGATGCAAGGTTGTGTCATGCACGCAAGTAGGAATATAAAAGATTTGTCAATGAAGAAATTATTTCCGCTATATTTATTGGCATTTGTATGTGTTTGTTTTTTTAATAATATAATTTTATTATTATTGTCTAAATTCATTGAAACTCTTTTTCGTATTCAGTTGCTATGTTTGATCAACTCAACGATGATTCAAAGAAAAAAATTCATGAAAAAATGAATCATTGGGATCAAAGTGTTGGCATATTTTACAGGAAGAGTGTGCTTGTCATTGATGGCAAGAACAACAACGTCGATGGAAAACAGGAAAAGCATAAGCTCAGGAGGAGAAGCGAATAGTATGCAGAGATTAAAGCTCGGAAGGGAAAGCACAATACTGAAATGTGATCAGGGCCAAATGGTTGAGAATTTGATTATCCGAATACTCGTCATCAGTCATATCAAATTAAGTGGGAGGATAGGATAAGTGAGGTAAAAGATATGAGATCTTAACTATGCGAATTTACGTCAGCTTTTAGATCTTTCTAAGTGGAAGGATATGATAAGCCGGGAAAAACAATTGAGAATTTGATCACTTGAATATCTATGAGTCCTCGGATCACCTTAAGTGGAAGGACAAGATAAGAAAGGGATAAGATCTGAGATCTCAATCACCTGAATTCTTGTCAATCCTCAGATCAAATTAAATGAAAGGATAGGATAAGCACATATGGAGAGTCGTTGTATTTAATCCAAGGCAAATTTGCATCGCAGACAGATCGAGCCATTTATCTAAGCTCTTGATCAAATGAACATCATTTGTTTCAGGTCTAAAGATGTGAGGAGGTTACGCTCTGGAAAAATCTCACTTCAAGATTTTTTATTTTGCGATTTGAAATACCCGAAGCCCGGAGAGCCGAAATAAATCCTCGACCATTAGATCATCCAAAGTAAATATCAGTCATCAGATCATCCGAAGAAGATCTCAAGAATTAGATTGTCCCAAGAGAATCTAGGTCATCTGATCCAGAGCGTCAGTTTGAGTTTTGAAATTCCCGAAGCTCGGAGACCCAAAGAGCCGAAATAAATCCTCGACTGTCAGATCATCTGAAGTAAATCTTAGTCATCATATCATCTGAAGAAGATCTCAAGCGTCAGATCTTCCAAAGTGAATTCGGGTCGTCTGATCCAGAAAAGACATGTCGACTGTCAGATCATCCGAAGTAAATCTCAGTCACCGGATCATTCGAAGAAGATCTCAAGCATCAGATCGCTCGAAGTTAATCTGGGTCATCTTATCCAAAAAAGACGTGGCATGATCCTATGGACTCTGGGTAAAGACCCGAAGTAAGCCTCAACCGTTCGATTCGAGAGGACATGTGGCAGACCACGTCAGCAAGGACATGTGACAGCCCACGTTAGCAAGGATACGTGGTATTAATCCACATACTTCATGGGAAAGTAAAGTTTGAGACTTGAGATTTCAGAAGTCCCAAGACTCGAAGGAGATCTCAATCGTTGATCTGGTTGAAAGGTAAAATTCTCGATGTGGAGGCAGAGTCATTGATTGAGAAGGACAGGTCTCCGCATATCATCGACTCCGAAAGATTGGCATACAGAGAAAAGCAAGGTTTGAGATTTGAAACTTCTAGAGCCCAGATCATGAAATAAATCACAACTGTTGATTTAGGGAGGTTAGATCTGATCCATAGATTGTGAAAGAAAAAATCTGAACCGTCAGTTCAGGAGCACCATCAAGATCGTGAGATCAATGGTCATGCTCAATTGTGGGGCCAGAACATGCTCGGGTCTTAATTTTTCTTGAGTGGGCCATAATCGAAACCACGGTTTTGGAGAAAGGACGTGTGGAGGCTCGAGGTAAATTGTGGGGCGAAAGGTAGTTTGATTCAAACCACCTTTAGAAGCACCCGCAATCACATGTTCACATGATATCATCACCCAAGGTCACATCGACGGAAGATAGGAGAAGGATCTAGTGCTGCTAGGCTCCACTTCAGAGGTTACGCATTGAAAATTCAAAAAGGCCTATGCGTGTATAATCCAACGGCGTTGATTGAACCAAATCTGATTGAAGGGTCATTGTTTCACTTGATGGTTTCTTGATCAGTTACGATTCAGTTACACTAACTTAATCATTGTTCTGGGGCATTGGAATCATGGCTCTTGAGCATTATGAGATTCCTGAAATGAGCATTCTAAGATTCCCGACTTGAGCATTGGAGATGGGAGTGTAACAGATGATGAGAGCATGAATAAAAGAAAAATGTTGTGACAAAGAGAGGTTTTTGTTTCTCTGTAAAAGTAGTCAAACTGTAGGTAATGAATATCACAGCATGAATCGAGGGAGTAAAGTCAGAGACGAAGAACATAAGATGGATAGAGCATAAATGGTGAAAATAATAGACTGCACGAGAACTTAATATCATGAGAGGAACATAGGAAGAGTAGATGGAAATATACAGCAAGTGGAGCCAAGCATGAACATATATAAGCAGACCAAAATTGCAGAACAAAGAATAAGTGGTAAGCGTTGAAATGTATGTATTGTTGTAAATTATTATTCAAGCAAAGTTTTGGAAACCAGGGTGGTAGGGTGGTTCTAGGGAGGACTATTGTCCTAAGATTTTCAAGTGGGTGATTAAACATAGGGAGTTGTAGCTTCCATCTAGTTGCAGCCAGAAAAACTAGGGTGGTAGGGTGGTGCAAGGGAGAACCATTGTTCTCTGTTATACTGGTTGGTGCCTGTGTGACTAGAAGTTGGTGCTTCCATCCAGTTGGTGTTGGAACACTCAGGGAGTTGGTGCTTCCCTCTAGTGGGTGCTAGAGAAACCAGAGGGTTGGTGCTCTCTACAAGTTGCAGCTTGTTAAAGAAGAGTTTGCAGCCTCATTTTGATTTGGTGCTCAAGGATTGATGATGTACAGAACTTAAAAGACCGCCTATCATTCTAATAAGAAGAGGTTTTCTCCTTTTATGGGTTTCCTCATGAATATTTGTCTCTGTGTATATCATATGTGTGATTGATGTTTATTATTTATGTTGTTCATGACTTGCATAATCTTGATGATCACTTGGAGAACATTAATAATATTTCAATAGGCATAAAATTGTTTAAGCATAGTAACAACTGATTCACCCCCCCCTCTAAGTTGTCTTAGTATTTCCAAAAATTGGTATCAGAGCGAGTTCCTTTTAGCTAAAGGTAGATCAGTTAGCGTAAACATGAAAATTCATGAAGGAACCTCAACCAATAATCCTCCTTTGTTTGATGGAACCGATTTTTCTTTATGGAAGTTTAGAATGAGAACATACATTATGGCCTTAGGTGCTGATGTTTGGGATGTTGTAGAGATTGGATATACAAAACCTGTTGTTCTAGCTTCCAAATATGATAAGTTAGAATTTAGATTCAATGCAAAGGCAATGAATGCTATCTTGAGTGGGCTTGCTGAAGCTAAATTTTTAAAAGTAATGCAGCTTGATTCTGCCAAAGAGATGTGGGATAAACGCATTAGTAGTTATGAAGGAAATGAGAAAGGAAAAGGTGCCAAACTTCGGACATATAGATTGAAATTTGAACAACTAAAGATGAAGGAGGATGAAACAGTTAGTAAATATTTTTTAAGAGTTGAGGATCTTGTAAATGCCATGAAGGGTCTCGGTGAGAATATTGAAGACGCATTTTTAGTTTAGAATATTTTAAGATCTCTCCCTGATAGATTTAATCCAAAATTTTCTGCAATAGAAAAACTTAATGATCTTAAAATTATGTCTATTGACCAACTCCTAGGAACTCTGACTGCTTATGAAATGAGGATAGGTAAAGATAAACCCACCTCTAGAGAATCATCATTTAAAGAAGATAATAATGAGAATTCTGAGCCTGATGAAATTGAAGAAAAAAATGTGAGAAGACTAAAGAAAGGATCATGCAAGTACCAAGGAAAGTTGCCCTTCAAATTTTTTAACTGTGGAAATATATGTCACTTTGCATATAAGTGTACACACAAGAAGAAGCACCAGAATGTTGAAGGTGAAGAGAAGTACAAATCCAAGAGATTTGGTAAAAAGAAAAGTTTATGTGTAAACAATGATGACTCTTCAGGAGACACATATAGTGATTCTACTTGTGAAGATAAGGTTAATGACTTTATGCTTATGGAAAAAGAGGATTATGATAATAAAAGAAAAGGAAGTGATGTTAATGATGAAGAAGATGTGGTTGACTTGGAAGGAGAACTGATCAGTTCTCTAGAAGAAATTGCTAGACTCGGATTTAAGAAGAAAAAACAAAAACAATTGTTGATACAGTTCAAGAAAGACAGTAAAAAACCTGATGAAGACTTTTCCCTGCTAAAAGTGGAATTAGAAGAGGCAAAGAAAATAGAGGACATTCTGAAACAATAGTTATCAGAGAAGAAGGAAAGATGTGAAGCCTTGGAAGAAGAGGTATTAAAAACCAAAAAAGAGATGGGAAAGTTTAAAGCACTGTATCTCCAAAATCTTCCAAGCATTAAAGCCTCAACAAAATTAAATGACATTCTGAGCAAACAAATATCTCCTTTGTTGAATACTGGTTTAGGATATGTAAGTGGTTCAAGAATAAAATAGCCAGAGAGAAAAGAGTCAGTAAAGATGATCAAGTTCCAAGTTAGTAGACAATCAGACCATGTGAGTACTCTGTAACATCCCCGACCCTCCAAAGGCTGGGCAATGCTACCGACACAACCTTAACTTAGCCCTTTAAAGCTAAGATACCAAAATGTAACATCCCTCGAGCTGTCAACCCATGCTAGGAGTAATGCTACTACATAATAACACTTATATAATATGCATTTAAATGAAGATAAATGACTTAACACTGAGTAAGTACATAATTACTGCTAACATGCATCATCAAGGACATTAACAATAATTCATATGCACCACAGAATACATGATAACATATAAGCATCACAGGCATGCATAACATATAATTAATCAAGATGATAATTATCTTTTGGAATGATGGTAACACCACCAACTGCGTGCGGACCTTCCACAAACCTCCCATCTTAAACCGTGCTGCTCATCACTCTTAGTAGTAGGTCACCCCCAAGCGGACTAAGCTCCACCGGGCAAGGAAATCCTTGGTTAGGAAAGGTCAATTAGGAAGACACACAGGTACAGAGGAAGGATTCTCTCCCAGGGGTCACTTATGCCCACTTCTCACAGACCCTCATTCCCCACATGCCTGTCCCACCCCAGAAGTATGCACCTTCACTGTCACTCAGACAGTCCTTCGGCTACTAAACCTCCCTTTCCTTGGGCTTCAGCAACAGACTGGACCAGAAGTCTCTGAGCTCTGTGGCAGCTACAAGACCCCTTCTAGTAGTTCTCACTTCCTCTGTGCATTCTCTCACCTAGAGAGGGTCGCTCACAGGCCTGAAAACTTGCTTTCTTAAACATGGTTTTCGACGCAGTTGGGGCAACTGCAAGACTCAACACAAGCATACAATGACCAACAAAGCATACACAGTCCATAATTGCATGGCCACAACCACCAAATAGACAAACAAGTACGAGCTCTCCCAAAAATTGTGTCAATCAGGTGCTAAGGCATAGAAAGGCTCATCAATTCCGGGACATTTAGGTTTCCCCAACCAACAATAAAGGATAGAATCACGGCTCTAGTTTTGGATATGTGTAAGGTGTACAAATATTCCACGCAGAGACTTCCATGGTTACGGTAAAGGATCCAACATAAAACACCCAACGAAGGTCGATCGGGAACACCCACCAGTTCAGACGGAAGATGAATAATGGGAGGTTGAACCCCCCAACATGGTTCATTTCCTGGGTTAAATTTCATGTGCATGGGCCGACACATGTCGCCCATGAAGCACGCTCCTCCTCCTTGGGAGTCACCTGTCCTTCCCAAGACTTAGGATATAACATAAATTTCACATGGTTTTGGAATAATAATAAAACATTATTCTTAAGGACTTAAGCCCTTAAGATTATCCCCTCTTCCTACCTCTTAGCCCCCTCTTCCTTACCCATTCCATGGAAGCTTAGTCCCCCATCACTCTTTCTTCATGTTCGGTCTTCATGCAATGATGTGTATATTTTTATTAATGATTTTGCATAATTACATATACAAAACAGACTCATGGCCTTAGCATCCTAGGCTCTCTGGCCTAATCACCACATAAGCCTCCTAGCTTATTATAACTCGTCTCACCAGCCTATCCAATATGTTTACAATTCATAATTACAACGGGGCTCTACCGGGGGATATTACAATCCCCTCTTATTTTTTCACTGTCCTCAGTGCAACTCTTTATAAAACATCAACAAGATTTCAAAAATCTTCAAAAAAATGTGGGTATTATGCTCGCATAGCATCCTCATGCTCCCATGTCGCGTCCTCAGAACCGTACTAGCTCCATTGTACCTTTATAAGCCCTATGGCTCGATTCCGAAGTTGTTTTCTCTTCCGGTCCAATATGCGCACCGGATGCACTTGCAAGACACCTTCTTGCTCCACCTGAATCATAGTCCAATCGATTACATGATTAGCATCATGTATATATATTTCTTAAGTAATGAAATATGAAACACATTATGTACAGTCATAGATGTGGTAATGCAAGCATATATGCAATGTATATATATGTATATACAGACAATTTAAATAACATTATAACTTATATAAAACATACACAACATACAATAAATAGAGAATTGTACTTATCTTTTGATTGAGAAGACCTTCCACCCTTGAGCAGGGCTATGACTCCATCGGGGCAATGGCTTCCCAAGATAGCCATGGTCCACAATCCTTATCCACATGGTCTAGGCCAAGGTACCAAACCTCAGCAAAACTCCAATCATTCAAACCTCAGCAGCACTCCAAACAATGGTCTCTCATTCCCCACATGCATGTCCCACCCGGGAGTATACACCTTCACAAGCACAGTCCATTGGTGCTACACCTCCCTTTCCTTGGGCTTTAGCAACAGGTCGGACTAGAAGTCTTAGAACACCGTGGCTTGAGGAGCTCCAACTTCCCTCTAAGGTTTCCAATCATCATCTTCCCAAGCTACTCTTTGTAGTCAACATTTTAATTTTTATCAACATCATCTCATCTACATCACCCACATGCAGTTATCATGAGAGAACATAAAATAATTTATTTAGGAGCTCCAATTAGTTCCAAAGGAAATTCAACTTTTATCCCCCCAAAACATGAAATTCTATTTCATGATTCATCTTGGTTGTTGCCATATTATGAATGCATCCATCCTTGTGATTTTCCACAGGCACCAAATTGCATACGATTTTCCTGCAAGACTTCATCTTGCATACTGCCAACAAATTGTCAGTATTTTATGTACATCATAATTCAACATGTACAACATCTTATGCAATGATATTAGAATTGTCTGCACCTAGCAATCCAATCAAAATTACCAAACAACTTCACCAAATAGAATGAATCGTCATTCTATGCATATGCATGTTCATAATTAACAATAGTAAATTTATTATTTCAATTTTCTGAACATAAAATTTTATGTAGTCTCGATTCCTGTGACTACCTGGCTTGCAACTTTCGTGTTGCAATGTTTAATAGTTCCTGAAATGTTCTCAACTTCATGAGTTAGCAACATTTTAGCCATTAGTATAATTATTTCCATGCAATAATATATATGCATGTACTTACAAAACATATTCAACCATTTCATTTAGTATACAATTCTATCACTTACTATGCATGAGTGAAATTCTCAATGCATTCTTATTCAGTGCACCTTACATTGAATTACATAATGATCTTTATCTCAGTCATGTATCTCACCATCCATAAGTTGGAATTCTGGCCAATGTGTTGACACATTCTCCACGCACTTCCTATTGTCTTCCTAATTAATTGGATGCCTTCCTTTTCGACCCAAACATTACACCAAGAATATAATTCTATGGTATTCATTAGTGTTAGCAAAAAGGTTGCAGTCCAAGTTTTATTTAAAAGTAGGAAGCTTTTAGTACCTGTGTGGCTCATAACCTTTCCATATCCTTACCTTGCCATATCCAACCAGGTCCTAGTCTCATACATGACTAGCTTACCGAAATTTATTCCTATAACCAATTTTTATCTTTAATTCTTTGTTTATTACCCCATAACCAAATTAACATGACATTCTACTATGTCAGTGTGTGCATTCAGAAGCTAAAAATGTTTGAATTAATACAGGCCTCTAGCCTTTACCACATCCAGTGGTATGCATTCAATAATATAATCATGTGATTTAATAAAATAACTCTAGCTGAGGAAATTCTTACCAAAATTTCCTTTCAGCAATTATGCAAAAAGAGTGATAAAAACTCATACCTGCATGACTGCCATTAATAAAAAAAATTATTCTACCTAAATATCTGATAGCAGTAGAATCTTTCATGCTTCTTTTATCAAACTTATAGCCAACACTTCAACTCTTTGTTGCTTCCTTCCTTATGCAAAAACATCACCAATAACACTTGCAATATGCAAGCATTCTTTCCTCTGGTTGACACAACGATCCATAACATACTTGCTGCCACAAAATTGCAACAACTTCTTTCTTCCTATAAAATTTTTTCTTGTTGATCCCAAAAGTATTCAATTCTTTCCAGGTTCATGGATCTTCTGGTGCTCTCATTGTAGTCACTGTACATGACTATTTTGGTCTTGAGCACTTTCTAGTCAAATCACTCTTGGCTGCCTTTGCATTTATAGTCCCAAACTAAGATGATATTAACCTTCATCTTTCGTTAATTTCCTGGGTCCAACTAACCCAATCACGTACTTGGATGAATCAAATTCCACACCAAGATGTTTTATAGACTCTAGATTCTTCAACATCCTGTTACTCTTCAGGACTGAACTTCTTGAGCCCTTTCCTAACATAATACTTTAGTACTTGAGGTTTTCTTGTACTCTCTGCTTCTCTTTTGCTAGTTGGACATTTATCTCATGATTTCTTATTCCATTACTTAGGATTTTCATGGACTTGACTTCATCCATGATTTTTTTTTTTTTTTGTCCTTGTCTACTTTGCATACTTGCCATCACATATTATGCTTATTATTAATTTTCAACATTCCATTATTATTTGGATTCCTCTAATTCCGCTTATGCATGAATGAATTACGTGACATTTGGGTTTCCCCAACCAACAATAAAGGATAGACTCACATCTCTGGTTTCATAGATGCGTAAGGTGTACAAAGGTTCCACACAAAGACTCCCATGGTTTAGGTAAAGGATCCATCATAAAACACCCAACAAAGGTCGATCGGGAACGCCCACCAGTTCAAATGGAAGATGGATAATGGGAGGTCAAACCCTCCAACACGGTTCATTTCCTAGGTTAAATTGCATGTGTCTGGGCTGACACATGTCGCCCATGAAGCACGCTCCTCCTCCTTGGGAGTCACCTATCCTTCCCAGGACTTAGGATATAACATAAATTTCACATGGTTTTGGAATAATAATAAAATATTATTCTTAAGGACTTAACCCCTCAAGCTTATCCCCTCTTCCTACCTCTCAGCCCCCTCTCCCTTACCCATTAGGTGGAAGCTTAGTCCCCCATCACTCTTTCTTCGTGATCGGTCTTCACGCAACGATGTGTATAATTTTATTAATGATTTTTCATAATTACATATACAAAACAGGTTCCTGGCCTTATCATCCTGTTAGCACTCGGTAAATTTCCTAGAGGTTGAAAAAGAAGAAATTTACTAAGGTAACCTTAACCAACCACTTTAGAGATGGGATCTAGCCCTTCCAGCTCCAGAGAGGGATCTCTCTGTATGATTTAGCTTTGTTTATTTTCAGATATTAGGCTAGTTAAAGAAATCATTGGTTTTGTTGTAAAGGGTTTGTAAAGTTGGTTGAGACAAACTACACATCCATTGGGCTATGGGGTCTGTTTAAATCAAATCCGAGAAATAACCAGAAACGCCAAAGAAGTTTTCCACAGGGCGAGGTAATACATTCACTGGATCTTTAATATTTAAAATGATGAATGGAAGAATAGATGAGGAAAATAACTTCAACTAACAAACAGTTAAGAATTTCTTAATTGAAGATATTTAGAAGATAAACATTTAAATCTCTAGAATCGAAAACAGGGTATCAGAGATAAATCCTGCAACATAACGCTATTCATAAAGATTAGATTCAGACAACAAAATGAAATACGGAGAAAGAAAACATTAACTCAGGGAATCACATCACCGGTGAACATACGCAAGAATCCTGTAAAACGCCTCTTCTTTATTAATGGTGAATCTCTTCAAAAATGATATAGCTTGATAGCAATCGGGTGTGAAAATCAATAACCCTCAATACATCGAAAAATGGAGTATTTATAAAACGAAATACATACGCTCCTGTCATAATTGATCAGGATGTGCTCATACTATTTTAAGACTAACTATCTAACTAATCAAAACTGTTTTGATGATTCATTACAACTGTATACTGGATTTCAGGGGTAGGCCGTTGGCGAGGTGCCTCCGCAACCTCTGCTGACAGGACAGCTGATTGGAAGTGACAGCTCATCTACTAATCTAGTATATCACACAGTTCTTCCCATCTGATATGACCTGGCACTGTGATTTTAAGCAATCTCCGGTACACTTCGTCCATGTCTGTGTACTTAGCAAATGTAGGCTTGACGACGAAAATGTGCTTAATTTCATGCTGGATACTGATATCCAACTGCAAGGCATCCATGAAGGCTCTTCCTGTGATGTTTGCCTGTATTCCTGTGAACTTAGAATTGTCCTTGGACACTTCGATCAACCTTTTCTTATAATCAGGGAGCGTCATCAATTTGTCATTTATGACCTTCATGCCAGGCAGGCCTTTCCTTTGCAGAGCATCTATCTTGTGGAAAAACTTCTGCACTCCTTGATCCATGACTTGGATCTTCTCCTCTAGCTGAAGCATGAGACCTCTTTTGGTCAGAACTCTTTTCACTTCCAATATGGTTTCTGTCCTGTCTTCAATTTTCAACTCTTCGAGTTCCTCCCGGGTCTTAGAATTCAGGAACCTTATGATTTCATTAGCCTGGGCTGGCATGTCGCCCAGTTCTGTTCTGATTTTCTCCACAGCCTGTTTTCTCCTCTCGAGCAACTCATTCTGTTCAAACATGATTTGAACCATTGGCCAAATTTCATTAATGGACTTAGAGATATCCGTCCACACAAGTTCTTTAACTTCAGCCAAGATCTTTCCGGCCAATGTCTGTTTCTGGAGTTGTTGCATCTCCTTCCTGATCTGCTCGTTCACCTGCTTCTCCTTTGACAGACTCGTCTGAAAGGAAGTCTTCATCTCCTGAAGACTCTCCAATTCTTTCTTAAGCCTGCTGATTTCTGACTCTTGCAGGTTCATCCTTTCCATAGACTTGGCCAGGTCCGTAGCTCCTTCTGGAAGGGGAACTGTTGTTGCAGATGGAACGACTGTCACCGTTGGTGTTGCAATTGGGATAACACTCAATGGAATGCCTTACATTGGCTTTGCCTGCTCTTTCTCCTTGAGCAGTCTCTCCATATCTGCTTCCATCTCCTTTAACTGCGCATTCTGCTCCAGGAGTAATTTCAGCATCTCATCTTTTTCGCCTTCCTTTTCTGCTAATTCCTTTGTCTATGGGTCCTCTGTTGGAGGGAGCTTTAGCTTTTTTCTCAAAGAGGCTATGTCAACATTTTTCTTTTTAATCATCTCTTCGGCAGCCTTGACGTTCACCAGGTCGTAACCGACCTTGAGGACCAGCTCCTCCAACGTCTTTATCCTGTTGTCCTTAGCGAAGGAAGACATCTTCTCTAGCTTCAGTTGGGTCTGGGCATTGCTCAAAGCTATCCGAAACTTTGACGCAGAAGTTGCAACGCGGGCTAAAGTGTGGGAAATCATCTCCCCAGTTTGCTTATGTAGATCCATCTGATCTGCTGGATGAACATCTTTTGCTTGAAACTCAAAAGTGGCCCTCTTGTAATCAGATATCACCTTTGGATCAGGCACTTGTGCTTGGAGGAATGCCATATGCATCCTACCCTTCTCTATATCAAATGCTGAAAGGATTCTATGCTGGGCTATGGATGACTACTTCTGGAACTGTGCATAAGTGCTGCTGGAGAGCGACTGGTTCTTCTTTTTGATCGTGTCATATTTTTCAAAAATGCCCAACTTGGGCCCAGTCTTGCTTGGTGGAGTATCCAAGGGAGAATCTGAGGATTTTAATTCTTTTGTCCCATCCTTATGCTGACTGTAGCTGAAAGGAAAACTGAGTTGCTTAGCCCTAGTGGTGGTCACTGTGGTGGGTGTGATCTCTTGCTCCACTGTCGTGCCCGTCGTTGGAACTGTCCTCGGCTTTTTGGCGTGCATCTTAAATTCTTCCGGAGACACCTCTGTTACCGGAGAAGATGATTCTTGCCGGGGCCTCTTTTCCTTGGGATTCTGAGGTGTGGCAGTGGGTGGTGCACTTGTTTTATGGCCGTCCAGATCTGCGCGCTCCTTAATATCAATTCTGGACCCCCCCCCCTCCATTAAAGGCAGAACGGAGGGGGGGGTCCGAAATCCAATGTGGATCGTCGATTTGAGTGCTCCATTTAGAACCGTTTAGATCTGTGCCTGTGTTATAACCAATTCCGGACCCCCCCCCTCCGTTACAGGCAGAACGGGTGGGGGGGGTCCGAAATCCAATGTGATCCGTGTATTTATGTGCCCCGTTCAGGACCGTCCAGATCTGCATAAGTATTACCATCGATTTCAGACCCCCCTTTGGGTTAAAAGTAGAACACTAAGGGAGGTCTGGAATGCTCCATGAACCGTCGATCCGAGTGATGAGATCTGGACCACTGGAAAGTGACCGAAACTTATGTCAAGGGTGGAAAAACCATGTGTAGGAAAACTTAGGATTAGTGCTTTTTATGGGTTTTTCTTGGATTTTCTCATACACACCACCAAGGGGACTTTGTTCCAAATATCCTAGGCAAGGAAAGACTTGAGGTAGCACTTTCTTCGGGAGGGTTTTAGTTGGGCAAGGCAGGCCAAGCAATTAGTCTACACTGTAACCTACTTCACAAGACGAAAAACCCAGATTAAACTGTTGGGTTAAGGTATTATTTTTCCTAAGGGCTATCTGATCAGGATTAGATGGTCTGATCAGATGTATTCACTAGTTCTAACCTAGGGGCTATCCGACCAGGGTTAGACAATCTGGTCAGATGTATTCACTAATTCTAACCTAGGGGCTATCTGATCAGGATTAGATGATCTGATCAGATGTATTCACTAGTTCTATCGACATTGGAAATTTAAAAGAACTTGGTCATGCTTGAAAGGTATGACCAAGTCACTGTTATTGCATGGGGCTTTTATTTCAAATCTTTTTTCCCTCTTTTCTTTTCTTTTCTCTTTTTCTTTTTCTTTTCTCTTTTTCTTTTTTCAAAAATGAAAAATGGATTTCCTATAAGAACACTAGATACAGATAATATCAATAATATCCAAGTCATAAGTTGATTCCCATATTTTATGGGGTGATAACAGCGGCTCCACCTGGGGATGGTACTTGCCCTGTTAAGTGCCAAGAATCCAGTTTCCTGTCATTCCAAACCTATCTGTCTAGTAGCCTTAGTTGGTCTTATTCTCAGGAAAATTTTTGAAAAACAGTGACCAACAACTTAGGGCCTTCTCTTCGGGCTTCAACCAACTGACCAATGTTCCTCACTTCAGAAAATGCAAGTAAAGACAAAAAATTAAATCTGGTATGTACAATGGAAAGTGATTTATTCAATTCCCTTATTGAGGAGGGACATAATGTTTCATCATTCTGCCATTCACAGGTGCTCCTGGCAGATCTGACCCGTCGACATTGTTCAACAAAAATGCGTTTTTTCCTCTGAAAGCTTGGATCCTGTAGGGCCCTGTCCACAGATGGTCAAATTTCCCATGCTTTCCCTTGTCCTCGTTCTTCCCATCCCATCTCAATACTAGGTCTCCCAGCTCGAAATCATCTTCCTTGGTTCTTTTATCAAAGATCTTCTTAATGTTATCTTGGATGACTTGAGTTTTGTTGAAAACGTCCTCTCTAGTCTGCTGCAAATGAATCATTTGATTGATTCGTCTCTGGGAGTCATTTGACTCAGCTTGTATTTCTTGAAGTAACTTCATGACAGGAACTCCCAAAGAAGTGGGGAATACGGCCTCAGTACCATAGACCAACTGGTATGGTGACATACCAATTGACCTCTTGGTGGTCAGTCTATCTGCCCATAAAGCAAATACCAGCTTATCATGCCATGATTTTTTATTTTCCTGCAGCATTTTCTTGATGATATTCACTAAAGACTTGTTTGATGATTCCGCCAGCCCGTTCCCCTGAGGGTAGTATGCTGTGGAATGCCCCAAGGCAATGTGGTAACGGCGGCAGAAATCAACAAGTTTGTTCGACCGAAAGGCAGCTGCATTGTCAGTAATGATCTTTCTAGGACAACCAAAACGGGATAAAATATTATTTTCAAGAAACTTGATAATTACAGAGTCAGTGGCTTGCCTGCTAGGTACAGCCTCGATCCATTTGGTAAAATAATCGGTAGCGGTAAGGATCCACCTATGTTGGCCTGAAGATGGAGGGTGTATCTCTCCAATGAAATCAAGTCCCCATTGCTGGAAAGGAGCCTCCACTGAAATTGGCTTAAGAGGTAAAGGAAGGCGTTTCCTTTTACCCTCAAACAGTTGGCACTGATGACAGGCTGTTACTTTTTGATGTACATCTGCAAACAGGGTGGGCCAGTAAAAACCAGCTCTGAGTATTTTGTTTGCCGTAACCTTCCTGTTTAAATGGCCACCACATTCACCTGCATGGAACTCCTGCAATACTTTGTCAGCTTCATATTTGAGTAAGCAATTTAAAAGAATACCTGCAGGGTCTTTCCAATACACATTTCCTTCTAGAATACAAAATTTCAAAGCCTTCAACTTTAAAAATCTAGCTTTAGTTTTAGTTAAACCAGGGGGAGCTTGTAAATTTTGTAAAACAAAAATAAGGTCTGTGTACCATGGAGAGTTTAGGAAAACCTATTTAACATTTGGAGTCGCCATCTCACCCTGTTCATCTGCCACATCTAGAAAATTAATGTCAAGAGCCTGAAAGTTAGATTCAACCATCAATTTGGCGAGGCCTTGGCCTTTGATCAATTTTGTGGGCTTAATTTCAATGTCGTATTCTAGAATGACTGCAATCCACTTTCCCCTTCTCTCATCAGGGTTGTCTTGTGTCAAGATATCTTTTACTACCGCGTTTGGAACATAGGCTATGACATGTGAATGGAGAATGTAGACCCTAAAGTCCTTTATAGCCTTTACCAAAGCAAAAGCTTGTTTCTCCATGATATTATAGTTCAGTGCAGCATCTCTTAGAGCTTTGCTGAAGAAAGATATGGGTTGTTCGTACCCTTCACTGTTCTTCTGCAGTAATACAGTCGCTATAGTATGTTTCGAGGCGAAAGAGAAAAGATAGAAATCTTTTGTGAAATCGGGACTAATCAGAACTGGAGCCTCTGTGAGAGCTCGTTTGACCTGTTTGAAGGATTGTCTGGACTCTGAGTCCCATTTTATTTTAGCGTCCTTTTTGAGCATGTTTGTGATATTTCGGAGGAGCTCAACTAGATTAGGAATGAATCTTCGAAGAAAGTTAATTTTCCCTATAAAGGATTGTAGTTCTTTTAGATTCCTTGGGTGTTCTAACTTTAGTATGGCCTCTATTCTGCTGGGGTCAATTCTGATGCCTTCTTTAGAGATAATGTGTCCCAGCAGTTTTCCTTCTTCTAACCCAAAGAGGCATTTCTTGGGATTTAAAGAAATCCCGAACCTTCTACATTTTTCGAAAACTCGTCTAAGGTGCCACAGGTGTTCATCATCAGATTGGGAGAATACAGTCACATCATCCAGATAAATGACGATAAACTTACCTGACTCTTCTATAAAGGCGATGTCCATCGCCCTCTGGAAGGTAGCTCCAGTGTTCATCAGACCAAAAGGCATCTTCACATACATGAAAGTGCCCCATGGAGTGGTGAAAGCGGTTTTTTCCTGATCGTCTGGGTGAACCAAAACCTGGTTGTAGCCTGAGAAACCGTCCAACAGAGAAATTTGACTAGACCCGACCACTCTTTGCAAGAGGTGATCCATTTTAGGCAAAGGGTAGTTATCCTTCAAGGACGCTTTGTTCAGATTCCGAAAATCTATACAGAGTCATATTTCCCCAGTTTTTTTGCGAGTAGGAACTAAATTAGAAACCCACTTAGAGAAACGGAGTGGGACTATGATCTTGGCATCATACATTTTCTTAATCTCTTTTTCTATCAAGGGGAGCAACTTGGGATTTATCCTCCTAAGTTTCTGCCTAAATGGTTT
>ML793016.1:148345-164422 GCA_009831015.1 Picea engelmannii
CTTGGGATTTATCCTCCTAAGTTTCTGCCTAAATGGTTTCTGGTCCTCCTTAATGGGAATCCTGTGTTGTATAATGTTGGTGTCATAGGCTTTCAAATCTTCGTAGCTCCATGCAAAAACGTCAGAAAATTCTTTGAATAATTAAATGTACTTAAGATTTTGTTCTGGGGGTAAAGATTTGGACAGTTTAACCATCTTAGGTTTCTCTTCAGTACCTATATTGCAATCTTCTACCTCTTGCCCATGGGCTTCTATTTTGGGCTTCTTAGCTACGTCGTCATTGTCAAACAGATCTTCTAAAGGGACAAGACCTCTAGGTAGAATATTACTCTTTAGTTGCAAAACTTCGGCCTCCAGTTCGTCGTCTCCTGACTCTCCTAAATCTACTGTGTCTTCTGTATCTACTGTATTTACAGTATTAACACTATCTATTTCAAACTCAGAATTATTTACATTTTCATTCTCATTTTCTACATCTATGTTTGTACATTCAAAATCATTCTTGCATTGCAGAAAATCCTCTATCTGATCTTCATTTCCAAACACTTGCCAATACCTGATATTATCGGGCACTGTCAGTCTACATTTCACTTCCACAGTGTATGGGCGAGTTTGTCGGAAAGGGATCTTACAGGAAGCAGCAGATGTAGCTAATCCGTCCACCAGAATATTCTGTCCTCTAGGCATGACCTGCAAGTCCACCTCGTTAAAACATTTCAAAGCATCGAGAGCAGCATTCCTGTATGCTCTAAGGTGTGGATGTTTAGCAGCATATTCACCTTTAATTTGTTTAATAACTAATTCAGAATCACCCCTTACCATTATTTGCTTAGCACCCACCTTTTTCAACAGCTTCAGTCCTAGCATTAAAGCTTCGTACTCAGCAACGTTGTTAGTGCAATGGAAATTTAACTTATAGGAATGATTTTCTGAATACCTTTTTTGATGATTATGCAACCAGACACCAACTCCTGCCCCTTCTTTACTCATGGCTCCATCAAAATCCATACTCCAGAAATCAGCAGGGAACTCTTCAGTGATCACATTCTCCATCTTTGTTGCTTCACCGCTTTCTGGACATTCATCTTGACTAGCTACCTCTTCCACCAGCTGTTTGTTTGGCTCTTCGGTATCACCATCATTGTACAGGATGAACAAATCTAGGTCTAGGTGAGCAGAATAAAGGGGGTAGTTGTGAGGTTTCTCTTGACTGCTGACCATATACTTCATCAGCATTTCTCTGTATAACCTCCTCTGTTGTCCAAACACTGGGATAGTGGCGTAAGACATATCCAGCTGCAAGGTTCCTTTCAACTTAGCTCCCCAAGAGCGGGATAACAACATACCATATTTAGGCGGGATGTCGGCAACCACTACGTCCATCACCATGCTCTTCGAAGGGATCTGAACCAAGGTTATGCAGAGGTCCTTAATCAGACCAATACATTTGACTTTGCTAGAATCAAACGAGTGTAAATCCTTGTAAGGCCGAGTGACCTCCAATCCCAGTTTTTCCATTACAGCTTTAGGCATTAGATTATGTGAGGCACCTGAATCCAACATGGCATTATGAAATATAAAATCATGTATGTTTAAACTGATGTAGAAGGGAGCCACATCACCGGTATCGTCTCAGCCATCCACCTCAGGTCCGAAAAGGAGTTCGGGACGATCATCCGCCAGGTTCACAGTGTTAGAGTGAGTCACTGACCCAATATTCAAGGCTTTGGTGCCTATGTCAGGTTCAATGGCTAATTCTTTTAGTACCTGCGATCGATAACCGCCTCTGCTTATCAACTCTGTCAATGGGACGAGAATTTTAATCTTGGCCAATTCTGCCTCTAGGATAAAAGGTGCTAGTGTTCGGGTCTGACTCGTTGATTCTGGCTGGACCACCATATTCCTCTGGTCAGGAGTACTAGGAAGATTAGCAGGTGAAACTTCGGGCTGTGCCGGTCTTTTCGGTATAGTGATGTTTTTCTTCACCGGAGCATCAATTCTACTTTTCTCAGGAGATTTTTCTGTAGTACTCTTCTCGAGACTTTTCTCATTCTCAGGTACTTTCTGTGTTCCAGACGCCCTTTTCGAGGAATTTCCTTCTGCCTTATTACTTCGCAGATTGTATTGGCTGTGCACCTCCAAGATATCATTTTAATAGGCCTGTTGTCCTGCATCTTCGGCCTCCTCACTTACCTTTGTTTGATTTAGCAGAAAGAGTTCCTGCTCTTCTCGAGTGAGGAAAATGGCCTCATTATCATGAATTCCCATGAGGTTGATATGAGTGTCCTCCAATTCTTCATTTACTTCCCCCCCATCATCAACATAGTTTTCCTGCAAGGGAGGTCTGATCAGCTGATCGGGACCTCTCTGATCTCTTTGGTCCCTTTGATCCCTAGGGTCCCTGGGATCTCGTTGCCTGATTTGTGGGGGGTTTCTTCTAAAGTTGGGGTTTCGAATTTGAGGAGCAGGTGCGTTGTCCCTGGGAGGGTTTCTGTAGAACAAATTTATTCTTTCCATCATTAATTCCATTGTTCGGGCCAAAGAATCCAGCTTGGAATCTGTGGTCGATGTGGAAGGTTCTTCTTTGATAGTGACCCTTCTTTCTGACCTTTGCCAGGCCCGTTTCACCAACAGATTTGCCTCCACACTAATAGCACATTTCTGCATGTCTTCAAGGGTGGCAGCATTTCTTTCTCTCAATTGGTAGGACATGTCGGCATCGAACCCATAAGGAAATTTAATCAATGCCAACCCCGGGGGAGGTTTGATTTCATTCGGGATTGCATTATACAAGTTGTTAAAACAGGTGCAATAGTCTTGGACCGTCTCACCTTGATTTCTCTTTATGTTCTCGTACTCTGACAGTATTTGGAGAGGGTTTTTCTTTACCTCCCATCTGTCGAGGAAACTTCTTTGGAACGCGACAAGGTCAGGGATTGATGCTACGGGTAAGGCTTTGAACCACTTCTTGGCGTCCCCTGTCAGACTCTGGGTGAAAAGTCTCATCTGAACGTCGACTTCGTCAACTTCTTGTAAATCCAAGTAGTCGTTCATTTTATCTACACGTTGTTGGGCGCTTAATGTTCCTTTTGCGTCAAACTATGGCAGTCTAGTCTGGTAGTCTTGGGGCATGGCATGCAGAGGTGCAGCCAACACCAAAGGTGCATATCTAGCTGCCATGATGGGCGAAGGAGGCGGAACGACGACCAGGGTGGTAGGAGAGGTAGCAACTGAAGACGAGGGTGACGAAGGACTGGGTGGGGCTGAGGTATTGATTCGTAGCTTAGTCGTAGGAGACAAGACTTCGGGGGTTCGAGGTTGCACCACAGTTGGGTCGAAGATGAGTTTAGACACAAAAGTTTTGGACTGAGCTCTAACCAGGTTTCGTAGCGGAAAAGGCTCAAGATCAAGGCTTTGTAAGCTATCTGGTTCTCCGGAAAAGGAAAGAGACGTGTGAAGTGGAGTACTGCTCACTGAACTAGAAACGAAGGTCTTTCGCCTCAATAATTGCTCGGGGTTATCTAATGCTGCAGAGGGTTCTGGGTCTGGATGAGATCGAGTGTGGACTTTCTTGGGAGCCAGAACTTTTTTTGGGTTATATATATATATATTTTATTTTATGATAAATACAAACTAAGGGAGATTTCTATGCTGACGTCGTCTAACTTCCAATTGTTCCAGAGCAACTACGTGACGTTCGATGGTTGCCCATGAACGTTCGAGCTCTTCCTGGTTATTTGTTGTTTGGAGGATTAAGTCAAAAAGGTTTGACGCAATATGATTTTGATTCGATAGTCCAGGCTCGATGTTAGGTTGTACTGCTGCAGGGACAGACATAGAGGGACAAAAGTACCATGAAAGATACTGGAAGTAATATATACAGAGTTAATCAACCTCTAAGTATTACTTTCTTCTCAAAGTAAAACTTTCTTAAGGGGAAAGAAGTCGTGAGATATCAGTTTTAGTTCTTCCCCAGTGGAGTCGCCATTTATGTTAGCACTCGGTAAATTTTCTAGAGGTTGAAAAAGAAGAAATTTACTAAGGTAACCTTAACCAACCACTTTAGAGCTGGGATCTAGCCCTTCCAGCTCCAGAGAGGGATCTCTCTATATGATTTAGCTTTGTTTATTTTCAGATATTAGGCTAGTTAAATAAATCGTTGGTTTTGTTGTAAAGGGTTTGTAAAGTTGGTTGAGACAAACTACACATCCATTGGGCTATGGGGTTTGTTTAAATCAAATCTAAGAAATAACCAGAAACGTCAAAGAAGTTTTCCACAGGGCGAGGTAATACATTCACTGGATCTTTAATATTTAAAATGATGAATGGAAGAACAGATGAGGAAAATAACTTCAACTAACAAGCAGTTAAGAATTTCTTAATTGAAGATATTTAGAAGATAAACATTTAAATCTCTAGAATCGGAAACAGGGTATCAGAGATAAATCATGCAACATAACGCTATTCATAAATATTAGATTCAGACAACAAAATGAAATACGGAGAAAGAAAACATTAACTCAGGGAATCACATCACCAATGAACATACGCAAGAATCCTGTAAAACGCCTCTTCTTTATTAATGGTGAATCTCTTCAAAAATGATACAACTTGATAGCAATCGGGTGTGAAAATCAACAACCCTCAATACATTGAAAAATGGAGTATTTATAAAACGAAATACATACGCTCCTGTCATAACTGATCAGGATGTGCTCATACTATTTTAAGACTAACTATCTAACTAATCAAAACTGTTTTGATGATTCATTACAACTGTATGCTGGATTTCAGGGGTAGGTCGTTGGCGAGGTGCCTCCGCAACCTCTGCTGACAGAACAACTGACTGGAAGTGACAGCTCATCTACTAATCTAGTAGATCACACAGTTCTTCCCATCTGATATGACCTGGCACTGTGATTTTAAGCAATCTCCGGTACACTTCGTCCATGTCTGTGTACTTAGCAAATGTAGGCTTGACGACGAAAATGTGCTTAATTTCATGCTGGATACTGATATCCAACTGCAAGGCATCCATGAAGGCTCTTCCTGTGATGTTTGCCTGTATTCCTGTGAACTTAGAATTGTCCTTGGAAACTTCGATCAACCTTTTCTTATAATCAGGGAGCGTCATCAATTTGTCATTTATGACCTTCATGCCAGGCAGGCCTTTCCTTTGCAGAGCATCTATCCTGTGGAAAAAATTCTGCACTCCTTGATCCATGACTTGGATCTTATCCTCTAGCTGAAGCATGAGACCTCTTTTAGTCAGAACTGTTTTCACTTCCAATATGGTTTCTGTCCTGTCTTCAATTTTCAACTCTTCGAGTTCCTCCCGGGTCTTAGAATTCAGGAACCTTATGATTTCATTAGCCTGGGCTGGCATGTCGCCTAGTTCCGTTCTGATTTTCTCCATAGCCTGTTTGCTCCTCTCGAGCAACTTGTTCTGTTCAAACATGATTTGAACCATTGGCCAGATTTCATTAATGGACTTAGAGATATCCGTCCACACAAGTTCTTTAACTGCAGCCAAGGTCTTTCCGGCCAATGTCTGTTTCTGGAGCTGTTGTAGCTTCTTCCTCATCTGCTCGTTCACCTGCTTCTCCTTTGACAGACTCGTCTAAAAGGAAGTCTTCAGCTCTTGGAGATTCTCCAATTCTTTCTTAAGCCTGTTGATTTCTGACTCTTGCAGGTTCATTCTTTCCATAGACTTGGCCAGGTCCGTAGCTCCTTCTGGAAGGGGAACTGTTGTTGTAGATGGAATGACTGTCACTGTTGGTGTTGCAATTGGGATAGCACTCAATGGAATGCCTTCCATTGGCTTTGCCTGCTCTTTCTCCTTGAGCAGTCTCTCCATCTCTGCTTCCATCTCCTTTAACTGCGCATTCTGCTCCAGGATTAATTTCAGCATCTCATCTTTTTCGCCTTCCTTTTCCGCTAATTCCTTTGTCTGTGGGTCCTCTGTTGGAGGGAGATTTAGCTTTTTTCTCAAAGAGGCTATGTCAGCATTTTTATTTTTAATCATCTCTTCGGCAGCCTTGACGTTCACCGGGTCGTAACCGACCTTGAGGACCAACTCCTCCAACATCTTTATCCTGTTGTCCTTAGCGAAGGAAGACATCTTCTCTAGCTTCAGTTGGGTCTGGACATTGCTCAAATCTATCCGAAACTTTGACGCAGAAGTTGCAATGGGGGCTAAAGTGTGGGAAATCATCTCCCCAGTTTGCTTATGCAGATCCATCTGATCTTCCGGATGCACATCTTTTGCTTGAAAATGAAAAGTGGTCCTCTTGTAATCAGATATCACCTTTGGATCAGGCACTTGTGCTTGGAGGAACACCATATGCATCCTACCCTTCCCTGTATCAAATGCTAAAAGGAGTCTATGCTAGGTCGTGGATGACTGCTTCTGGAACTGTGCATAAGTGTTGCTGGTGAGCGACTGGTTCTTCTTTTTGATTGTGTCATATTTTTCAAAAATGCCCAGCTTGGGCCCAGTCTTGCTTGGTGGAGTATCCAAGGGAGAATATGAGGATTTTAATTCTTTTGTCCCATCCTTATGCTGACTGGAGCCGAAAGGAAAACTGAGTTGCTTAGCCCCAGTGGTGGTCACTGTGGTGGGTGTGATCTCTTGCTCCACTGTCGTGCCTGTCGTTGGAACTGTCCTCGGCTTTTTGGCGTGCATCTTAAATTCTTTCGGAGACACCTCTGTTATCGGAGAAGATGATTCTTGCCGGGGCCCCTTTTCCTTGGGATTCTGAGGTGTGGCAGTGGGTGGTGCGCTTGTTTTATGGCCGTCCAGATTTGTGCGCTCCTTAATATCAATTCCGGACCCCCCCCCCATTAAAGGCAGAACGGAGGGGGGGGGGGGGTCCGGAATCCAATGTGGATCGTCGATTTGAGCGCTCCGTTTAGAACCATTCAGATCTGCGCTTGTGTTATAACCAATTCCGGACCCCCCCCTCCGTTAAAGGTAGAACGGGCGGGGGGGTCCGGAATCCAACGTGAGCCGTGGATTTATGTGCCCCGTTCAGGACCGTCCAGATCTGCATAAGTATTACCATCGATTTCGGACCCCCCCTTTGGGTTAAAAGTAGAACACTAAGGGGGGTCCAGAATGCTCCGTGAACCATCGATCCGAGCGATGAGATATGGACCACTGGAAAGTGACCGAAACCTATGTCAAGGGCAGAAAAACCATGTGTAGGAAAACTTAGGATTAGTGCTTTTTATGGGTTTTTCTTGGATTTTCTCATACACACCACCAAGGGGACTTTGTTCCAACTATCCTAGGCAAGGAAAGACTTGAGGTAGCACTTTCTTCGGGAGGGTTTTAGTTGGGCAAGGCAGGCCAAGCAATTAGTCTACACTGTAACCTACTTCACAAGACGAAAAACTCAGATTAAACTGTTGGGTTAAGGTATTATTTTTCCTAAGGGCTATCTGATCAGGATTAGATGGTCTGATCAGATGTATTCACTAGTTCTAACCTAGGGGCTATCTAACCAGGGTTAGATATTCTAGTCAGATGTATTCACTAATTCTAACCTAGGGGCTATCTGATCAGGATTAGATGATCTGATCAGATGTATTCACTAGTTCTATCGACATTGAAAATTTAAAAGAACTTGGTCATGCTTGAAAGGTATGACCAAGTCACTTTTATTGCACGGGGCTTTTATTTCAAATCTTTTTGCCCTCTTTTCTTTTCTTTTCTCTTTTTCTTTTTCTTTTCTCTTTTTCTTTTTCTTTTCTCTTTCTTTTCTCTTTTTCTTTTTGCAAAAATGAAAAATGGATTTCCAATAAGAACACTAGATATAGATAATATCAATAATATCCAAGTCATAAGTTGATTCCCATATTTTATGGGGTGATAACACATCCTAAGCTCTCTGGCCTAATCACCGCATAAGCCTCCTAGCTATTATAACTCATCTCACCAGCCTATCCAATATGTTTACAATTCATAATTACAATTGGGGCTCTACCGGGGGTTATTACATACTCTGCCACCAAGAGCTAATAAAGACAAGATGATTCATGATAAAAAACAAGATATGAGAAGCTGGAGAAAAAAATTCCAAGAAGAAGGCCATCCTTCAGGTACCAAAATTTCTTCCATGGTTATTGTTTTTACTGCTCTAATTTTGGTCATAAGATTGCAATTTGTCAAATTACATTTAGAGACATGCAACTAAGGAGATCAAGAAATAAACAATCTTTGCAATATAGAACTAAACAACCAATGAGTAGACAAAGTTGCACCAATCACTTTGACCTATTAAACAATGAACTCGAATGCTATAACTTTCATAACTTTGTCCACAAAGCTACAAACTGTCATCTAAAGAATTACAAAGAAGATCCAAGGATAAATCCCTTAGCTAGAAATGCCAACACATGGAAAAAGAAAGATAGTGAAAAATGTGGTTTAGTACTTTCAATTCAAAAACAAAAATACCCATGGTATATAGACAGTGGATGTTCCAAGCACATGACTGGAGACAAGGATAATTTTCTCTCTATAAGTAAAAGAAAAATAGGAAATGTGACCTTTGGAAATGATGAACCAGGTAAAATCAAGGGTAAAGGGATGGTGAGTTTGAGTAATGGTAAAGGAAAAGCCCATGAAGTCTATTTGTAGATGGGTTGAAACATAATTTTCTCAGTGTAAGTCAAATGTGTGACAGAGGATGTGAAGTGGTGTTCACTTCCAAAGATTGTAAGATAAAGTTTGTAAACTCCAGACAAGAAGTGGCTAAAGGCATAAGAATAGATAATAATGTATATGTACTGAAAGAATATAGAGAAGAGTGTCATCTAAGCAAACATGATGAAAGTTGGTTATGGCATAGGAGACTTGGAGATCTAAAATTTGACCACTTAATCAAGCTTAAAAATCTTGAGGCAGTAAAATATCTTCCAAGAATATCAAAGCCACAAGATTCTGTGTGTAAACCCTACCAAGTAGGAAAGCTAACCAGAACACAATTTAAATCCAAGAGCTCTACTTCAACAGAGAAACCACTCCAATTAGTTCATATGGATTTATGTGGACCATCAAGATAGGAAGGCACAGGGAAGGAAAACTACTTCATGCTGATCATTGATGATTACTCCAGACTCACTTGGGTTGCTTTTCTCAAAGAAAAAAATGAAGCGTTTGAGAAATTTAAAATATTTAAGGCTTTAACTGAGAATCAAACAGGCAACAGGTTAAAGGTAGTAAGATCAAATAGAGGAGGATAATTTATGTCAAGTGATTTCAAGGAATTCTATGATAAACATGGGATCAAGAGATAATACACAATTCCAGGAACTCCACAGCAAAATGGAGTAGTTGAGAGGAAAAACAGAACAATTCAGCAAATGGCCAGGTCAATGATGAATGAGAAGAACATTGGTCAAACCTACTGGGTAGAAGAAATACACACAATAGTCCATATTCTTAACAAATACCACCTCAGACCACACAGTGACAAGACACCTTATGAATTGTGGTATGGAAGACCTGCTTCAATCAAACACTTCAAAGTCTTTGGGAGTAAGTGCTACATAAAGAATAATAATGAAAACCTTGGAAAGTATGATGACAGGGCTAATGAAGACATATTCTTAGGATATGATACCAATAGTAAAGGATGTAGATGCTTTAATAAAAGATTTTGTAAATTAGTTGTTTGCATTGATTTAAAGGTTGATGAAGGAGTCTCAATAAGAGAGATGAGCAATATTGAGTCTGCTATAGAAGACACAGCTGAAGCTGAAGATGAATAGGTCCAAGAATCATAAGAAGAAGACTCTGAGTTAGATACAAATACATATACAAATACTCTGCAGGACTCAAACCAGGAGATCAATACAAAGACACCCTCCAGATTTATTAGGAAGAATCATCCTGAACATCAGATAATTGGTCATCTAAACCAAGGATTTTGGACAAGAAATCAGTTGAATAATGTCTCAGAACAATCTCAGATTACCTTTCTGTCTTTGCTTGAACCTAAAGACTTTAATGCAGCCAACAAAGATGACCATTGGGTTAAAGCCATGAATGATGAACTTGACTAGATTGAGAAAAACAATACTTGGGAGATGGTTCCTAGACCTGAAGGTAAAAATGTCATAGGTTCCAAATGGGTCTTTAAGAATAAATTGAATGAGCATGGAAATTTTGTCAGGGACAAAGAAAGATTGGTCTGTAAGGGCTATGCACAGATTGAAGGACAATATTTTGATGAAACCTTTGCACCAGTGGCAATATTGGAAGCCATCATAATGTTTCTTTCCTATGCATGTCATAAGAAGTTTAAAGTCTATCAAATGGATGTCAAGTCAGTTTTTCTAAATGGAGATCTAAAAGAAGAAGTCTATATGGAACAACCAGAAGGTTTCCAACTGTCAGATAACCCTGACTTTGTCTGGAAGCTGAAGCAATCCCTATATGGATTGAAACAAGCTCCTCGTGCCTGGTATTATAGACTGGATAAGTATCTTCAAGAAAAAGGGTTCAAGAGAGGAACAATTGACTACAACCTATATATCAAAACAGAGGACAATGATTTGCTCATTGTGTTGTTCTATGTAGATGACATCATCTTCGGAAGTAATAATGTTTCATTGGTACAATGTTTTGCTTCAGCCATGCAGTTTGAATTTGAAATTTCTATGATAGGGGATCTGCCATTTTTTTCTTGGTCTACGAATTAATCAGAGGTCTGAAGGAATATTTCTTTCTCAAAAGAAATATCTAAGATAAATGTTGAAAATTTTTCAAATGGAAGATTCTACACCTATGAGCATACCTATGGTCATTGGATGCAAGTTAAGAAAGGATGATGACTCACCTGATGTTGATCAGAGTTCATATAGGTCTATGATAGGCATCCTAGTGTACATCACAACATCTTGTCCAAACATGATGCATGTTGTTGGAATGGTAGGAAGGTATCAGTCTGCACCTAAATAGAGTCATTTGTTAGCTGTCAAAAGAATATTTAGATACTTGAAAGGAACAATGAACTATGGCCTATGGTATCCTAGGAATCCAAATTTTCAACTATCAGTTTATTCAGATGTTGATTGGGCTAACTGCGTGGATGAAAGGAAAAGCATGATTGGGGGTGCATTCTTCTTAGGAGATTCCTTTGTAGCATGGTTGAGAAAGATGCAAGGTTCCATTTCCTTATAAACTACAGAAGATGAATACATTGCAGCTGCCACTTGTTGTATCCAAGTATTGTGGATGATTCAGACACTTGAAAACTTGGAGGTAAAATACACTGCATCAATCCCAATTCATTGTGATAATACTAGTGCAATTAGTGTGTCAAAGAATCCTGTATTTCACTCCAAGACCAAGCATATACCCATCAAGTATCAATTCTTGAGGGAACAAGTGACCAACACAATTGTTTCTTTGCATTATATTCCATCCAAAGATCAAATTGTTGATATCTTCACTAAACCGCTTGCAAAATCTCAGTTTGAGTATCTACACCAGAAGTTGGGTGTGACCCTGTTATCAAGTTAAAAAAACCTATCTATCAGGGGGAGAATGTGTTGGTTGATTCTCTCATACCTCTGAAAAGTACTGCAACAGCTCAGGGGAGCATATTTTCTTTGACATTTATGTCAAAGGGGAAGAAAAGGTGTGGTTTGGATGCTACAGTTGGAGGTCTAACCAAAATAGTGCAGCGTTTTAGGGTTTCCATCAATGCCAAAGGGGGAGATTGTTGGCATATTTTACAAGACGAATGTGCTTGTCATTGATGGCAAGAACAACAATGTCGATGAAAAACAGGAAAATCATAAGATCATGAGGAGAAGAAAACAATACACAGATATCAAAGCTTAGAAGGGAAAGTGCAGTACTGAAACTTGATCAGGGCCAAACAATTGAGAATTTGATTATACGAATACCCATCAGTCGTCGGATCAAATTAAGTGGGAGGATAGGATAAGTGAGGTAAAAGATCTTAGATCTTAACTATGTGAAGAATATCTGTCAGCCATCGGTTCACCTTAAGTGGAAGGAAAGGATAAGCAAGGGCTGAGATCTGAGATCTCGATCACCCGAATTTCCCTCAGCTGTCAGATCGAATTAAATGAAAGGATAGGATAAGAACAGATGGAGAGTCGTTGTATTTAATCCAAGGAAAATATGCATTGCATATAGATCAAGATGTTAATCTAAGATCTTGATCAAACGAACATCATTCGTTTCGGGTCTAAAGATGTGAGGAGGTTATGCTCTGGAAAAATCTCACTTCAAGATTTTTTAGTTTCAGATTTAAAATACCCAAAGCCCAGAGAGCTAGAGAGCCGAAATAAATCCTTGACCGTCAGATCATCTGAAGTAAATCTCAGTCATCAGATCATTCAAAGAAGATGTCAAGCGTCAGATCGACCAAAGTGAATCTGGGTCATCTGATCCAGAGCATCATTTTGGGTTTTGAAATTCCTGAAGCTTGGAGACCCTGAGAGCCGAAATAAATCCTCGACCATCGAATCATCTGAAGTAAATCTCAAACGTCAGATAATCCAAAGAAGATCTCAAGCATCAGATCATTTGAAGTGAATTTGGGTCATCTGATCCAGAGCATCAGTTTGAGTTTTGAAATTCCCGAAGCCTAGAGACCCGAAGAGATGAAATAAATCCTCGACCGTCGGATCATCTGAATTAAATCTCAGTCGTCAAATCATCTGAAGATATCAAGTGTTAGATCGTTCGAAGTGAATCTGGGTTGTCTGATCCAGAAAAGACATGTCGACCATCGGATCATCCGAAGTAAATCTCAGTATTCATATCGTCCGAAGAAGATCTCAAGCGTCATATTGTGCAAAGTTAATATGGGTCATCTGATCCAGAAAAGACGTGGCATAATCATGTGGACTCTGGGTAAAGACCCAAAGTAAGCCTCAACCGTCTGATTCAAGAGGACATGTGGCAGACCACATCAGCAAGGAAATGTGGTAGACTACATCAGCAAGGACATGTGGTAGACCACATCAACAAGGACACGTGGCAGTAATCTACATACTTCGAGGGGAAGTAAAGTTTGAGCCTTGATATTTCAGAAGTGCGGAGACTCGAAGGAGATCTCAACCGTTGATTGAAAAAGGGGACGCAAAATCATTGATCTGGTTGAAAGGTCAAATTCTCGAAGTGGAGGCAGAGTCTTAGATTGAGAAGGACAGGTGTCCACAGATCATCGACTCTGGAAGATTGGCGTATGGAGAAAAGCATGGTTTGAGATTTAAAACTCCCGGAGCCCGTATCATGAAATAAATCACAGCCATTGAATTAGGGAGGTTAGATCTAATCCACAGATCATGAAAGAACAAATATGAACCATCAATTCAGGAGCACCATCAAGATCATGAGATCAACGATCATGCTCAATTATGTGGCCAGAACATGCTCGGGTCTTAATTTTTCTTGAACAGGCCACAATCGAAACCACGGTTTTGGAGAAAGGACATGTGGAGTCTCGAGGTAAATTGCGGGATGGAAAGTAGTTTGATTCAAACCACCTTTAGATGCACCCTCAATCGCATGGTCACATCAGATCATTTCCCAAGGTCACATCAGCGGAAGATAGGGGAAGGAGCTAGCACTGCTAGGCTCCACTTCAGAGGTTACACATTGAAAAGTAAAAAATGCCTCTGCATGTATAATCCAACGGTGTTGATCGAACCGAATCTGATTGAAGGATTGTTGTTTCACTTGAATCTGAGCGTTCTGAGATTCCTGAAATGAGCGTTTTGAGATTCTTGACTTGAGCGTTGGAGATGGGAGTGTAACGGATGATGAGAGCATGAATAAAAGAAAAATTTCATGACAGAGAGAGGTTGTTGTTTCTCTATAAAAGTAGTCGAACTGTAGGCAATGATTATCACAACATGAACTGAGGGAGTAAAGGCAGAGAAAAATAACATAAGCTAGACAAAGAAGAAATGGTGAAAACAACAGACTGTACGAGAACTTAAGATCATGAGAAGAACAGAGGAAGAGCAGATGGAAAGAGACAACAAGTGGAGCCAAGCATGAACAAACATAAGCATACCAGAATTGCAGAACATAGAAGAAGTGGTAAGCGTTGAAATGTCTGTATTGTTGTAAAGTATTATGCAAGCAAATATTTAAAAACCAGGGTGCTAGGGTGGTGCTAGGGAGGACTATTGTCCTCAGAGTTTAAAGTGGGTTATTGAACACAGGGAGTTTTAGCTTCCATCTAGTTGCAGCAAAAAAAAACAGGGTGGTAGGGTGGTACAAGGGAGAACTATTGTTCTTTGTTATACAGGTTGGTGCATGTGTGACTAGAAGTTGGTGATTCCATCCAGTTGGTGTTGGAATACTTAGGGAGTTGGTGCTTCCCTCTAGTGGGTGCTAGAGAAATCAGAGGGTTGGTGCTCTCTACAAGTTGCATATTGTTAAAGAAGAGGTTGTAGCCTCATTTTGAGTTCGTGCTCAAAGATTGATGATGTACATAACTTAAAAGACTGCCTATCATTCTAAGAAGAAGAGGTTTTCTCCCTTTATGGGTTTCCTCATGAATATTTGTCTCTGTGTATATCATATGTGTGATTGATGTGTATTATTTATGTTGTTCATGACTTTCATAATCTTGATGATCACTTGAATAACATTACTAATATTTCAATAGGCATAAAAACATTTAAGCACAGTAACAACTGATTCACCCCCCCCTCTTACTTGTCTTAGTATTTCCAACACAAATTTTACCTCGTAGACATATGGACACAATTAAATGGATAGATATTGCTTAACAACAAAAAGAAAGAACAAGGCCTTCTAATGACTTAGGGGAAGAAGAGTTGGATGGGCATGCCCATATATTAAACTTTGGGGAAATTAGTAATAACAATGAGTACACAATTGAGTCAAGTTTTTTGCATGCAATGATTTTCAAGACATTTTAACATTATATGGTATTTATTTTTGTTATCAATTGTATATTGATTCCTCATTTTTATTGATATGCCTAGCCTGATCAACAAAATTCCCTAGAGAGGTCACCACATAATTTTTTTGTTGAATATAGATCAACTAACTTGGATATCCAACCAGCATCAAGTTTTCAACCATTACGACTCACCTAGATTTCAAAGGATTTTTGGGGAAGTGAGTTTTTTTTCCATAAAACCTATTTCATAAAAACATTAACTTATAAATTATTATATTCTACTAGAATGACAAGGTGAAAAATGAATATTCTATTTTTTTGGATTTTCTTTTGTGATTTGTCATTGATTATATAGATTTAATTTTTTAATCTATACATTATTTCTTCTTTATGGTGCATGTATATTTTTCATAACCATTAAATCATTACAAACCCCCAAAGATGGTCAAAAAATGTGAATGAAACAAACCAAACGCTACAACCATCTTCACATTCAATGTGGCAACGCAAAGTAAGTTTGTATGTATTTATAATTTTATATAATAATTAACAAAATTTTACATTTAATTCTGTTTGAGTTGCATACTTGTATCTTTTTATAATTTTATGTTTAGAATAAAGCATATACATTTCCCAAATCTCCTTTGCACACAAATGATGGTGGAAATGCAACACCTTTTTCAAAAATCCACCATAAATTACATTATCTTCAACCATTACCATTGACCTCCACTTCAAGAAAAATTAGGAGAGGTAAGGTCTATACCCTATACCCATATTTTCATATCAATTTCGATATTTATTGATAGTATTGTAACTTTTATAGAAGAAAAAAATGTAAATGATTATGCTATGGTTAAAAGGAAAAGAATCACACCAAAGGACTCGAAATCACGTGGGTTCAAGTCTCACAAACAATACATAGAACATATATGTTCAACTAGTATTGCTTTCATGAAACCCACTAGGTTTACTACTTTTAATTCTAAACAATGCACTAAGTTTAATTAACTTGGGCTACAAATTTATAGCTTTGATGAGTCTTTTGTATAAATATGGGCTACATACAAAGACATGAAAATATTTAAGCCTACAAGGAATGAGTGTTTATATAGTTTTGAGTGTTTTTATGTTTTGAATCTCAATT
>ML793016.1:165432-190772 GCA_009831015.1 Picea engelmannii
GGTTCTTGTGTGACAACCAAAAGTATTTCTTTATGTAGCAACATTTATTCTTCTTGATTATGGTTGGTTCTTGTGTGACAACCATCAATATTGTAAGTGTTGGTTCTTGTATGACAACACTTTCATTTTTCTTTTTCTTGCTAAAACAAATAATAGACTTGAAATTTCAATCATATGAATGCATTCAAAATGATGATTCAGTAATGTGTGTATCAATCATTCAATCCTTTTAGTATTATTCAATAATGTGCATTGAAGTCTGTTAAAGGCATAGAAACCATCCTCCACATGGTATATTTTCTTTGGAATATGTGCTTCATGTACAAAGCAATGATGCATTTTAGGAAGTCAATGAAGGTGTTTATAAAAGTAATAACACTCAATTGGGAAAACATGTTGGTCAAAAGCTTATGAGGTTATGAAAGATGTAATATCGGATAAATGAATGGCATATGATGAATATCCCCCCAAACTGTAGATGTTTTCCATCCTTAGAAAAATTAGCAAATAGGGTAGGTTAACGATGAATGCGAAATTTTCCAAATACATGTATTTAACATTCAAGGAATTATTGATTAAATATTGGAAAACAACATACCTTCACCTTACCTGAGAAGATCATGAGCTATACATCTAAGAGATCTTTGTATGGCTGAAATCTTTTAGCTTCTACTATTGGATCATGGATCTTCAAAGTGAAAATAATCTGATCTGCTTGGTTGTATGAACATAGAATGAGATCTAAAATTGGTACATCTGTACCATCTTATTGCTGGAACTAAGTTGTTGGTGCTAAACTCTGGAGCTGAATATTTAATTTATTGGAACACTATTGCAAGCTACTGTGAGTGTCATGGAACCATATAGTCTTCATTCATATCTGCATCGTGGCATAATTATTATCTATGTGAATACATTTTGTTGATGTTGAACATAGAAATAAATTGTCGGATTACAAACCATTAATGAATGTTGTTAACCAACACGAGACTACTCACCATTAATGTCAATGAGAGTCAAGATGCCCAAGTACATCTTACTAGGTATGAATAAATGTGTCACACATCGAGTCACCTAGAAGATCCAACAAACAGGGGACATTGATGTATTCCCACTGTTTATTGGCGAAAGAACTTGCCATTAAGGCATGCAAGCCTCAAGGTACTGAAAAGGTCTCTATTCTCAATCCCAGATGATGTGATGATGTCGATGGGCCAAGACTTGTCAGAAGGAGGGTCATACGGAATCCCCCATCATCTAACATGAGTACAAAGTAATGATTTAGAGGACCATAGATGAAAGATCAAGCAAGCTTTATTTGGCAAAAGGAAAATGACAAGGTGGTAACTCAGCTTGGTAAGTGAGCTAAGTGACTTTATTCATGGGTGAGGGGTGAGTGAAAGTGAGGCAGGAAAGTATGAAAATTGGAAAGGGGTTGAAGCCACAATCTAGTAGTGATAGGAAGATGACAAGTTTAGGATTGACTTCAACATGTTAGGCTCAAAGGAAAGAAAATGAATCATCACATAATGGCTCTGAGAGACTTCTTTTGATAGAAATGGTATGATGGATATCGTCTGAAATATAATGATATTGACTTCTTCATGATTTCATTGGGACATGATTTTCTCAAGAGTATGTGGTCTTTGAAAACCATTAGTGCATAAATTGGTCTTCTTCATCATCCCGGAACCTGCAAAAAACTTAGCATTGACTTGCAATAAAACGTGAGTTTATCAAAGAATAGAGGTGATCAGTCTTTCTTCATCTGATACATACACAAAAATTCAAAATTAATGCTAAATAGAACAAATCCAAGGAAAATAAAATGAAATGCACTTTTTACCTATCGGAAAGTGGTGCACCTTGGACTACCCGTCAGTGTTTCTTTGGTAATTTCTTTATTTCATGCTCAATTTTAGTGATTCAAAAACCAGATTAAAGTATTAGAAGCATGTTTTAATGATATGATTATTTGAATTGTTTTTCGAAGTCCAATGGCTACAAAATCCAAAAAAAAAGAGACCAAAATGTTTTGACTCAAATGTTGATGATAATGCCTCCTTGTTGTAGAGCTCGTTCATAGCTTTCCAACGGTGCATGTTTCGTTTCAAACAAATTCTGTATGAGAAAACTATTGTGATATGAAGTTTTCAGGAAACAATAAAAATGTTGTGCAGGGGTGCCACGTGGTAGCACCAATGGAAGACACGTGACAGGTGATGCAGAGGCTGACTGGGCAATGACATGGACTGATTTGGCTACTGACTAGATCCTTGGCCGGATTGCTGATGTGGAATATCACTGAACTGCTGAGGTGGCAATTGACTAGGCAAGTGGTTGCGCAGACACATGGGCGAATGAAGGGCTGACACGTGGGCCAATCGGTGGGCGCCATGTGGTATCCCTATTTTGCACAAAACAAAATTTATTCAACGCACAGTGCAGGGCTAGAGGTTTGAAATCGAGACCTCATTATAACAAACCAAACGACTTACCAATGTGCCAAACATGTGAGTTATTAAACTAATTGGGAATTAATTTATTTGAATTGTGTTTTGGTTGTGATGGGTGGTTTAAAAAGGGTGAATTGGCTGAGATCGAACCCGGGATCTCTGGGCTGCTAACAAATGTGCCAACTCTTGCTCCACGCGTACCACAATTCTTTTTTATTTTAATTTTATTTCAATAGCCCGAATAATAGCAACTGTCTAACCTACCACCATATAAATAAATTCTTTACCACCGCATAAACATAGCTCGAATAGAATAGCGCAAGGTTGATTATTTTTTACAGGTTGAAATTATAAAGAGGTCACAGCCCAAGACTGCAAATTGTATTGAACCTATGAACCGAGCTTTCAAAGGTCGAGGATGAACTATATAGCGAATTGATAGAGCATGATCGAGGCCCTCTTAACGCAAATTGCAGGCTCGGATCGAACCAAACACTGGGCATATATTTGTAGAGCGTATCAAGCCATGCGCCATAACACTATTCGTTTTTTTTAAATTAAATTACGCAAAATTTTGTTTATGTTATCGATTGAGTTCATTCGCCAATCTCTTTTATTTTATGATACACTATTAGTCCAAAAACTAAAGGCGTGGTTTTATTTATTAAAGTATTTTTTTGTTTGTTTATGTGTTTTGTTTTTAACATACGTGGGTTTGGTTTTGTTCTTTTCTTTTTAATTTTGTTATTATTATTTTTTAAATTTAAATTTAAATTATGTTTTATTTTATTATGTACTATGTTTAATATATATATATATATATATATATTAATTATGTTTATTTATTTATTTTATGTTTGTTTTAAAACAAAGTTTTATTTTTAAACTATTTTTATTCGATTTATTTTTCAAAAACTATGTTTTAATCTATATATTTTTGAAATTATGTATTAAATTTGATTTGTTTATTTATTTAAATTTTATTATTTTTAATAAAATGGAGAGATTTTTTTATATGAGATGCCTAGTCTATGAAGAAGTCTAAAGACAAGCAAATTATGAATGACTCAATTTTTTTGGTTTTATTTATGAATTTTTTTTTTTCGCAAAAATGTTTAGAAATTTTCAATTCAAAATGAACATTAGGACTAACTTATTTCCAAATTCGCTTTTTGATCTTTCAGATTGCAACTAGGCACAAGAAGAAAGCATACTTAGGAACCTGGCGACGCTTTAAATCTTTGAAATCTGCAACTTTGAAAAGCATTTTAAGAAAAAAAAAAGTACCTCTTATGTAGACCTCGATTTCTTATCTCTTGAAACTCCACTTGTTTTCCTCCTTGATGCGTGTCCCTTTTTGTTGTAGATCTTCCTGCCAATTATTAGTAAACGAGGTGGCTCTTACTGCACCACCAAATGAAAATTATGGGGAAATGAATGAGCTTTTATGAAAACAAACATAAAGGAAAAACTAAAAACAATCATGTAGAATTGTCTCATGCTTACTGAAATCCTGCTGTCACCAAGTTGTTCTTTCTTCATGAGTTAGATCCCTTTATTTGCATCAATAAAACTAAAGAAAACATACTGAATTAAATTCCTAATGCCTAATCTCTTAACACCATCCCCGGTAATGACGCCAAAATGTTGGGCAATTCAATTGCTTAAATTGATTTCATTTAATTATCAACCAAGGATGCTCGTAAGCTTGTGATGATGCCATCAAAATATATGCAGGAGTAGGCATCTAACTCTAATCTAAGAAAATTCAATCAAATCCTAACTCTTTCATTCCACTTAATAAGACTTAGTTTTTGTAGGAAAGAAAACACTAGCTCCCTTACAGGAGGTCCTTTCATGATGTTTCACAAAACCTATCAACAATCAAGATCATCAAGTAAACACTCATGCATTGAAAATAAATACACTTAAAAAGACTTAGTTGTTGTAGGCATGAAAACAATAGCTCCCTTACATGAGGTCTTCTCGTAATGTTTCAAATAACCTATCAACAATTAAGATCATCAAATAATTCTAATAAAAACAATAAAGCATATAAACATATTCAAAGCATTAGAACAAGAATAAAATGCTACTATGATCTATTTGGAGTGAGCTCAATTCTCCCAAGAACAAAGTAACACATAAACTAAAGAATTCTAAATCTAAACTAGAGAATGGAAATTGATGTGAAAATATAGCTTGATTCTTATTCCATCATAAGTTGGACACAATGCTCCATGAGTCCTCCTCTTGAAATGGAGGAGGCACTCCTATTTATACAAAAATTTAAGATAACTTAGATCCACAAATCTCTCTAGATCCACAAATGTCTCATTTGGTTACAACCATGTGCTCACAGCTATCAAGTGATATCTCTACAAATCCTCTCACAAATCTCTCTTTCATGATTAATCTCCATCCAAGATACTTGAGTAAATCTCCAAATCTTCATCAAATCTTCAAGGGGTTGAAGAGGATTCGAATTTGAGGCTTGATGGTCAAGTTTGACTTGGTTGGAGTCTTCAAATACACTTGTAAACATCATGAAACTCATCCCACTTTCATATATAAGTGTAAACATGTCATTTTCCCAATATTTAATCATAAATTCACTCAAAAACACTAAAATAGATGCATTGGAAAATAATATGTATAAAACCCATGTAATCATGAAAATGGTTTAATGTAAGGGTATGGGAAAGCGAAATATGGTTAAAAGTGAATTGAAAGTGAAGTGAAAGGTTGGTATAAAGATGGCACTTTGGCAACCCAACAGGCACATAAAACACAACAAAAAAATTGGTTTTATGGAGATCACTTTTATTTAAATATATAAATTATTGCAATCTATCCTTTCGAATATAGGAAGGAGTTTCATTGTTTACAAGCATTTTATGTTTCCTACTTTATATAATTCTAATTTCTACAAAAAATTATTGTGTTGTTGTTAATTGTGGAATATGATAATATAAATAACTTGTAGTCTAAATATAAATGTTTAAACATAAATGTTTTAATATTATGGAAAAACTAAATAAACAAAATATAGTTTTTTATTTTGTGCATGTGATCCAATTTTAATTTAAATATTTATAAAATATAATATAATAAAACAAATATTTCACATTCTTGTGATACAATATGAGTTTCATATTTTTTCACATACTTTATATACCTTATTTTATATAGTCTAATTTCAAAAAGAAATTAATATATCTTTGTTGGTAATTATGAAATATAATAATATGGATAATTTATATTCTAAGTATACAAAATGAATAGAAAAATGAACTTTTACTAGAATTTTTCTCTTTTCAATCAATGTAATACTTCGATTTCACTTTTTAAATATAAAGTGATTGGATGAGGATGTTTAGAATTTAATGTAATACTTCGATTTCACTTTTTAAATATAAAGTGATTGGATGAGGATGTTTAGAATTTCTTGACAAAATCTTAATTATGACATATATCCATTATATTTTATAATTAATTTGTATATTTTTTTATTATACTCTTTTACAATTTAAGTTTTAGTATTAGAAACTTTATAAGTTCATAGTTTTATAATCATTAATAAAAAATTAAAATATATTATTATTAATATATACTATATTATAATTTTTCAATAAAAAAATATTTAAAAAAATGAAATTATTTTAAAAAAAATTAAAGATAAAAAATTCTTGATAAATTATAATATAATCATTAATAAAAATTTAAAATATATTATTATTAATGTATACCATATTATAATTTTTCAATAAAAAACACTTTAAAAATGAAATTATTTAAAAAAAATTACAGATAAAAAATTCTTAATAAATTATAATATCAAAAATATATTTTATATTCTCAAGCCCTCCCTACTACATCAAACATTACAAACAACTTAATAAATTTATAATAACATAAAACATTGTTAATCACGTACACTTGTTTCACATATATATTATTTTTTCAATTTTTTTTTTTTTTTAATTTAAAATTGACAAATAAAAGAAAGTTTGTTAAAAAAATAAAAAAAATTGTTACAAAATTATTCAAGGATTAAAATAATTTGATTTTTATATGAATTAATAAATCACATGAACTTTATCATTTCTTCTAAACATACAAAAAGAAAATCAATAATTTTTTAAAGAAATATAAATAAGGACCACAACAAAACCATGGTAAACAAACTATGATAAAGAAATAATGAATGCATTCAAACCATAAATTCAAACTAGGATTAAGCTAATTTTAACTCAATAAACTTTGGATTGGCTACTATAAGGAATAGATGGACTATTTATTTTAAATAATAACAAAAAGTTGAACAATGGTCAACGTCCATAAATGTGCATAAACATAAGCTATCATTCATAAATGTGCATTTATGGAAGTGAATTCCATAAATGCACATATACGAAAGTCAAATTTTGTAAATGCATATTTATGGAAGTTGGATTTAGTATATGCGCATATACGAAAACACACATATACAAAAGTCATCGTCCATAAATGTGCATTTATGGAAGGGACTTCCGTAAATGCATTTTTACAGAAGTTGGCTTCTATATATGCACATTTACGAAAGCGCACATATAAGGAAGCCAACTTCCATAAATGTGCATATACGGAAGCCAAATTTGTATATGCGCATATACAGAAGTGCGCATATACAGAAGACAACTTCCATAAATGTGAATATACGAAAGCCAACTTCCGTAAATGTGCATTTACGGAAGTTGGATTCAGTATATGTGCATATATGGAAGTGTGCATATACAGAAGCCAAATTTCGTAAATTCACATTTATTGAAGGTTGATTTCCTATATTCACATATACGAAAGTTAGCTTCTGTATATGCACATATATGAAATCAAACTTCCATAAATACGCATATACAAAATCCAACTTCCATAAATGCGCATTTGCGAAAGTTAGATTTAGTATATGTGCATATACAGAAGCGCGCATATATGGAAGCGAATTTCCATAAATGTGCATTTACTGAAGTTGACTTTCATATATGTGCATTTATAGAAGTTGGCTTCTGTATATGCGCATATACGGAAGCAGTCTTCCGTAAATGCGCATTTACGGAAGGCTTCTTCATCATATGTGCATATACAGAATCCAACTTCTATAAATGTGAATATAAGAAATCCAACTTCAGTAAATACACATTTACGGAAGTTGGATTCAGTATATGTGCATATACGGAAGCACGCATATACGGAAGCCAACTTTCGTAAATGTGCATTTACGAAAGGATGCTTCCATAAATGCTCATTTACATAAGTTGGCTTCCGTATATGCGCATATACTGAATCCAACTTCCATAAATGCACATTTACGAAAGTTGGATTTTGTTTATGTACATATAAGGAAGGGCGCATATACAACAATTAACTTTTGTAAATGCACATTTACGGAAAGTTGTTTCTGTAAATACACATCTACAAAAGTTGGTTCTCATATATGCACGCTTTGGTATATATACATATATTGAATCCAACTTCCATAAATGAGCATTTATGGAAGTTGGCTTCCATTTATGCACATATACAAAAGCACACATATGTGGAACCTAACTTTCGTATATGCGCATTTACGGAAGTTGGCTTTGGTATATGTGTGCTTCCATATATGTGCACTGAATCCAACTTCTGTAAATGAGAATTTACAGAAGGATCATTTATGAAAGACTTCTTTTGTAAATGTGCATATAGGAAGTTGGATTCTGTATGTATGAAAAAGCACATATACGGAAGCCAAATTCCATAAATGCGCATTTACAGAAGGCAACTTCTGTAAATGTGCATTTGTGGAAATTGGATTTAGTATATGTGCAAATATGGAAGCAGACATATACATAAGCCAACTTCCATAAATGCGCATATATAGAATCCATCTTCTGTAAATGGGCATTTATAGAGGGATGCTTCCATAAATGCTCATATACAAAAGTTGATTTCCATATATGCACATATACGGAAGCCAACTTCCATAAATGTGCATTTATAGAAGGTTGCTTCTGTAAATGTACGTATACGTAAGTTTTCTTTCGTATATTTTCATATATGGATACACGAATATACAAAAACCAACTTCCATAAATGCACATATACAAAAGCCAACTTCTGTAAATGCATATATATGGAAGTTAGATTCAGTATATCCGTATATACGAAAGTGTGCATATGAGGAAGTATATGCGGAAGGAAACTTCCATCTATGCGCATTTACAGAATTAACCTTTCGTAAATGCACATATATGGAAGTTGTCTTTCATATATACACACTTCTGTATATGCGCATATACGAAAGATAACTTCTATAAATGCGAATATACGGAAGACAAATTCTTTAAATGCACATCTACAGAAGTTGGATTCAGTATAGGCACATATACAGAAACGTGCATATACATAAGTCAACTTATGTATATGCACATTTATGGAAGCAACTTCTGTATATGTGCATTTATAGAAGTCAACTAGGGATGATTTTAGGGGCTAAATTTTTCTCTTGGGCTAATTTTCCATCATTTTTCTAAAAACAAGATTCACTTTTCTAAAATTTATTAGCCCAAATTCTATAGAATAAAATTATCTTACCTTAAAAATAGCCCAAATTTTATAGAAGCTATATAAAATCCTTATAAATTTGAATATTTTGACAAAACTATTGTCAACATTTTATAGTTTGCATATTAAACACTAGTAAGATTCACCAAGGTTTCTACATTTTGAGATAAATTTCCATTCTTAAAATTATCCCTGGAGTCAGCTTCCGCAAACATCCATTTATGGAATTTAGATTCAGTATATACACATATATGTAATCCAATTTGTGTAAATGCGCATTTACATATTATGGCTTTCATATATGTGCATATACGGAAGTTGATTTCCATATATGCGCTCTTACATAAATGTGAATTTATAGAAGGATGCTTTCTTAAATGCACATATACGTAAGTTGGATTTTGTATATGCGCATATGCAAAAGAACACATATACATAAGACATTTTCCATAAATGTGCATTTATGGAAGTTGGATTCAGTATATGAGCATATATGGAAGCGTGCATATGCGGAAGCCAAATTTTGTGTATGCACATTTATGGAAGCAACCTTCTATAAATGCACATATATGGAAGTTGGCTTTCGTATATGCACATATATAGAAGCCAACTTCTCTAAATGCGCATATACGAAAGATAAATTCTTTAAATGAGAGTTTATGGAAGTTGGATTGAATATATGCACATATACAGAAGTGCGCATATATGGAAGCCAAATTTCATATATGTGCATTGATGGAAGAAACTTTCGTATATCTGCATTTATGGAAGTCAGCTTCCACAAATTCCCATTTATAGAAATTGGATTCAGTATATGTGCATATATGGAAGAATGCATATATGGAATCCAACTTTTGTAAATGCGTAATTATGGAATGGGACTTTTGTATATGCACATATACGAAAGTTGATTTTCATATATGCGTGTTTCCATATATGTGCATTTACGGAAGATTGGTTCTGTAAATGCACATATACGTAAGTTGGATTCTGTATATGTGCATATACAAAATCCCACATATACAGAAGCCAACTTTCATAAATGCCCATTTATGGAAGCATCTTCCATATATGTGCATTTATGGAATTCAGTTTCTGCAAATGCTCATTTATAGAAGTTGGATTCAATATATGCACATATATGGAAGCACACATATATGAAAGCCAACTTTTGTAAATGTGCATTTATGGAAGGAAACTTTCGTATATGCACATATATGGAAACACACATATATGGAAGCCAACTTTTGTAAATGTGCATTTACAGAAGGTGACTTTCGTATACGCTCATATACCTAAGTTGATTTCCATATATACGCGCTTCCATATATACACATTTACGAAATTTTTCTTCTGTAAATACACATATATGTAAGTTGTCTTTCGTATATGCACATATATGAAAACGCGCATATACAGTAGCCAACTTCCATAAATGCATATATACAGAAGCCAACTTCCATAAATGGGCATTTACAGAAGTTGTATACATTATATGTTCATATACTAAAGCCAAATTCCATAAATACATGTTGGGTATGTGTTATATTCTTTGCATGTGTGTGTGTGGGAGCGTCAGTTTCGACAACTGCATTTTTTTGGGGCAGTTTTTGTTATTTTTAGTGGTTTACTAAATTAATCTCGGATTAATGACTTAGGGTTTTGGTATCTACGGAATACCTAAAAACATTGTATATATTGTATGGTGAATGGTGAAATTCATATAATGAATATAAGAAAGGTTTTCCCGGCTAAGGGTTTCTGGTATAAAATCTCTGTGTACTCTATGCATGTGCCATTGATTAAATTATGTTTTTCTTAAGAATCTATATGCATTGCTTTACTTCACAGGTTTAAAACTTACAATGCACATATACGAAAACCAACTTCCTTAAATGCACATTTATGGAAGTTGGATTCGGTATATATGTATATGCAGAATAATGCATATACTGAATCCAACTCCTATAAATGTGCATTTACAGAAGCTAATGCATATTTATGGAAGTTGGATTTAGTATCTGCACATATACAGAAGCACACATATACGGAAGCCAACTTCCATAAATGTGAATATTCAAAAGCCAATTTCCATAAATGAGCATTTACAGAAGTTGTATTCGGTATATGTGCATATACGGAAGCACGCATATATGAAAGCCAACTTTTGTAAATGCACATATACAAAAGCACGCATATACAAAATTTGGCTTTTGTATATGCGCATTTATGGAAGTTGGATTCTGTACGTATGTGTTTCCGTATATGCACATATATGAAAGGTGTCTTCCATAAATGCATGTTTACGGAAGGTTATTTTCATCTACTAAGGGCGCATCTTAAGATGGTCTATCTATTTCGGAACTAGTTGCAATACTAAGTTTTAAAGTAATTGCTTCCCAAACTCCAAGGGATAAATTAAATTTCTATTCTTAATGAACAAATAACTCATATAAGTCATATAATTATGTTTCCTTATTTAATGGTATAAAGCATTTAGGAACTTTTTGAAGAAAAAGTAAAGTTTACAATCTAAAACTTGAGCAACCAAATTCTTCATTGAATTCTCAATTTATTGACCATATGAGGATAAGTTGTATCCTCAAGAATATCATAATCTCTTAGTGAGGAATTTAAGTCTCCCAAAATTCATTTTTATTAAAAGAAAGGATTAATAGATTTTTCTTGAATCTTTACTTCATTTTCGCCACTCTTCAATTATAAATTAAAATTTAGTATTCTTAGAAATATTGGATTGTATATGTCTTATCATACAAGTGTTAATTATTCCATACAAGAGAAAAATATATGAGGACGAAATTTAACCACACAAAATGAAATCATGAGAGGCTAATAGCATTCAATTTGTTTACTATCTTAATACTTACTTACACAATCATAATTATTATTCCTTCCCTATACAACCATATAAACACTCCTTCCCTCTACCAACTTAGACAGACTAATTCCTATTACCTTATTACATTTCATACTTAAAAGTACCTAAAGCACTCTGAAAGCAGGAGAAATAACTTTCAACTCCAATATTAGACCAAGAGCTAGTTATTATTCTATGGTCTAGTACTTATTCTCTAGTATGTGCATGCTAATATTATATGATATATAAGAATGCCCTCAAGCATGGAAGGAATATGAACAAGAATGGATGCAGGAAACGGAGGAATACCTGCAGGGGAGATATCAGACTGGATTCCTATAACCGCTAGAAATAAGTCTCAGGAGAAAGATATCAATCGTAGGATATAACCACTTTTTGAAGCTCTAATTTAGCACAAAGTCATCTTCTTACATAAATATAGCAATAAGCATTGCAATCTTCGGTATTCAATCTCTTTCGTTCGGATCCAGTATTCAATCCAGAAGCACACTTAATGATGGGAGTCCTATAAGCAATCCAGAAAATAAAGACACAATTCATAAAGAGTTTGAGGGATATCATAATGTAGAGGATGTTTTCACTCGCTTGACAAAAGGGATATGAGATTCCATCCACTCGACCAAAGGGATATGAAGCAATAGCTAAATAAACCAACGAATTCTCCACGCATTATCATTCAGAGAGACAAGTTTAAAAGGATCTCATCCTCATGTTGGACGGAATTTCGAGCACACCAGGCGAAATCAAGGGTGTCTGACAGCTTTTCAAGAAGTCACCAACGGATTAGCAGACAGAGGTAAAGTTTTAAAAGAGATTTCACCACAATCATGGCTGACCCCAATCGTCAACGATGTACATGCAAGTCAAGCGTTCAGTGCGAACTATTAAGGAGATTAAAAAATTTAAAAAATGGCGATAGGCGAAAATTCAACCTGTGCTGGGAGTTGGGTCTCTGAAAATCAATCCGTTCACTCGTCAATGCACATGACGATTTCTTTGAATATTTTCGGGTAAGGGGGATCTTTCACACCATATCCCTTTAACAAAAGGCATTCAATCCACTCTATAAGTGTGCAGGGAATACAAAGGTTTGCATACAGTGAGGAGAGGATCGCTCAAAACCCTATGAGATTCAATAAACACCAACACAAAAGGGCGCATGAAGACCGAGTGCGATAGCAGGTCGAAAGGATTTAAAAATAAACGTGGAGGTTCATGGGACGAGGTATCCAGGTATTCTCATTATTTTCTTTACATAAGGACAATAATTATCCCACTCGCTGTCACAACCTTCAACTTAGTCATATTATGTGTATGTAGATGTATACAGGAGATACAATAGCCATGTAATTCCCTTCTCCTTAGTTATATACTCTAGACAGTTCCACAATGGTGAAGGTAAGGTGTTATCTCATGTTCCCACTTAGCTTATCGATCCAGAAAAGTCAAGTGATTACGCAGCGAAATTATTTTGAAGGGCTCTTCTCTCATGGAAGTCTAATAATGGTATCGATCATCAAGTAAGATTTTTAAGAAGAAGATCAGAGAAGTGGTCAGACATTAATGAATTTTCTGGCTACAACATAGCGGTGGAATCAATTAAAATTCTCTGTATTGTAAGGAATAACAACGAAACAAAACTCCATTCATGCAATTAAAATTTGCTGATAACATTTTTAAAAAAATTTCCCTTCCATATCCTTCAACCTTCCTTTGAACTCGCAGAATTTAACATCAAAATCAAATACAGCTTGCCAATAAAACTTCATATATATGTAATTCAAACTATTACTTTCAAACTCAGATAAGAAATACTCTAACAACGGATGATGAATCTAAATATGTTGCTCAACGATCACATTCCTTCTAGATCTCCCACTTTCTAATCATAGAGACTTCACAGGTACCTCTCATCCAACACTAGGGGTACTCTTCTTCCCCCTTAGCTCCCCAAGCCTTAAAGAGGCCACACACACAAAACCAGAAAAATACTCTAGCTCCAAGCTTGCCTCACAAGGTAGAGCCACCATTCTCTCTCAAACTGGGTATCCCAACTCTCAGAAGTAAAACCAATCTAAAATTTTGTAGCATAACTCTACCCATAACCAATTTCATGCATCTCTCATCTAGACCATTTGTTTTATAGAATTTTCTCAATGACAAATCCCCACTTGCACAATTAATTTTCTTTTTAATTAAATAATTTAGAATTATTCCCCATTACACTTGTCATCCTCTCCCCCAAGTTACATAAAGTAATTCCACATTTTATTTTAATTAAAGTCAATTTCCCTCATATTTCCTAAAAGCGTTCCTTAAATCACTCGTTGTATCTTTATTCTCCATATTCTCATTTAATGAGTGACACCTTACTAAAACTAAGTTGATTTAAAATAGGAGTCTTCATCTAGTTAGACTAGTGTTAACTAGACTCTAGATACTTTTCTATGTGCACACATTCTTTCAGCTTTATTCCTTTCTTATCTTAAATTCCAATTTGGTATTTTCTTTCACATGTGTATTAAATCAATCTTTAGGTTTTTTTCATTTTACTTAATTATTAAATTTATTTACCTCATTCCCTTTTTTTATTTAGTTAATAATTTAGTTTAGTCTCCTTAAATGAACTTAGACTTAGGCTTAATTTTTGAATAGGCTTAGAATTTGATTTGGGGATTTTTAAGTAATAATTTGCTCATTAATTATTCATATATAACAAGGTCTAAAGATCTTCAAGGTTTACAATTATTCTTTTCAAGCTTTTCTAGGCCACCTAGATTCATTCACTCAAGTTTTATTTACGCGACGTGCCCTTCAAGATGCACTCTATGCTCAAAGGATGCCACTCGCCTTTGACTGGTTTTGGTAGTTTTCCAACCCTTGAAGTCAGCACTCCACTTGGGAGACCTTTTGAGAGACTAAGGGCTTCTAAGTAATAAGGACCCCGCCTTATTACATGCCCTTTCAAATCTTCATGAGCAACTATCTCAGTTTTCCTTCACAACATCATGGACCTCTCGAACTAGGTAATTGTTAACCTATAGTTCGAGCCACGACGAGAGTGATAGTAGGATGTGACAAGGTCTTTGCCACACCTCTCCCTCGATTTTTGGTTTCTGTGCATGACCCCTTTACTCCTTATGTGAGTCAGATTAGCAAGCATTCGTCAACCTGCATCCATCAACGAAACAATGTCAATGATCCATATATAAAATCACACTATGATCGATCATGTGTCACGTATGCATAAATGAAATACTCGAACCAATATAATCCACTCCCTAACTCAATCCAGAGTCCAAGGAGGTCCATTGATTCCCTCAACATCCATAATCTGTCAAAGTCTTTCAAACTCAGGGAGAACTCATCAATAACATTTGTCAATACATATATCTCAAATAACATTAAATCATAACCATCAAAATCAACATAAGAATCCATAAGCGAAACAAATAACCATGTACTATAACTAGATCACTTGAACGCAAGTGTCCTCAAAGAATAAGTCGATAACCTATGCTCGCAAGAGATGTTACATACACCCCCTCTTGTTTTAAACTTCGTCCTAAAGTTGTACACTATATAAAATGTAGTAATAAAAGTATATTAAAAGATCTATATGTCTAATCTATCAAATAAGTAAGGAAATTGATGGCTCATATCGTATGCATCCTCCCAGGTAGTCGAGTGTGGACTATAATTATCCCACTAGGCCTTGACTTGATCGTTTGTTTAACGTTGTAGCTGTCGAATGTGATGGTCCAAAATGAGGATTGACTCTGCCGTGAGTACACCCTCGTCTGACACCTGCAAATAACTCATGTCAATCACATGTGTAGGATCACTAACATAATGTCTCAAAACAGATACGTGAAAAACATCATGCATACGCCTCAAAGAATCAAGCAAGGCTAGTCAATAGACCACGTGTCATTTCTTTTCCACAACTTCGAAAGGTCCCACAAACCTAGGAGAGAGTTTACCACCCTTTCCAAACTTGATCGAACTCTTGTACTGTTTCACCCACAAGAAAACTCGGCCGCCAACTTCATAACTGCAGTCAACACGATGCACATCAACATAACTCTTCTGTCAATCTTGTGCTTCTTTAATCTTTTGTCTTATCGATTGCACTTGTTCTTCCGTTTCTTGGATCACTTCTGGTCCTACCAGGAACCTATCCTCGAGTCGATCCCAGCTTAATGGCGTCTGACATGGTTGCCCGTAAAGAAACTCAAATGGTGCCATATTAATGGTACTTTGATAGTTATTGTTGTATGCAAACTCTACCAATGGCAAGAACTCTTCCCAATGCTTATGTTGGTCCATCACATACATACGCAACATATATTCCAAAATTTGGTTCCTTCTTTCTGTCTTCCCGTCTCTCTCAGGGTGATACGTTGTACTAAAGTTCATTTGTGTCCCCAAAGCCTCATGGAAACGGGTCCAAAAACGTCCTTTAAACACCGCTCCTCTATCGAATATGATCCTTTTTGGCATGCCATGTAATCTCACAATCTCATTGATAAAAACCCTAGCCATGTCTGGCGCCTGATATATCATACACATAGGGATAAAATGTGCACTCTTTGTCAGAGTGTCAACTACCACGAAAATCGAGTTGTGCCTCCTTGCTGACGACAACAATCGGATAATAAATTCCATCAAAATGAACTCCCATTTTGATTCTGGAATGACGTTTGGCTATAGTAATCCTATTAGATGTCTATGTTCCGCCTTCACTTGTTGACATTCTAGACATCGCACCACCTAACCAACTATGTCTTCTTTCATTCCTTTCCATAAGAATAACGGCTTAAGGTCATCCTTCATCTTCATGACTCCCAGATGGGACATGTATACTGCTCTATGAGCTTCGCTTAAGATCAAATTTCTCAATTCATTGTTAGGTGGTATGTAAATCCTATTATTATACCTCATCAATCCATCATCGTCAAAAGTATATCCTTCAAACTTGGGTACCATCATGGTGTCTTGTCCGATGTTTTCCTTAACCTCATTATACCAGTCATCGTCGAACTGTATAGTTATAATCCTTTCTCGAAGATTCGTTTGAAGAGGCATTACCGAGAATATGTGTGGTCTTCGACTCAACGCATCGACCACTATGTTTACCATACCTTTTATGTAAGAAATATGAAAGTTGCATTTGCTAAGTAGTTCTGACCAACGCCTCTGTCGTGCGTTCAGGTCACTTTGTGTAAATATGTGCTGCAATCCATAATGATCTATCTTTAACTCGAATTTTTTTCCAATCATATAGTGTCTCAAAACTCTCAAGGCATATACAATGGCCAATAAGTCCAAATCATGCGTCGCGTAGATCTCCTTATGCTTTCTTAATTTCCTTGAAATGTAAGCAATCACTCGACCATCTTGCATCAAGAATCTGCCTAAGCCTTCCTTGGATGCGTCTGTGCATACAAGGAATTCCTGTCCATGTCAGGGAATTTTAGTATCAGTGTTATCGTCAACCATTCCTTGAGCCTTTTAAATGCTTCTGTGCATTTCTCAGTCCATAAAAACTTCTTGTTTTTTTATGCAATTCCATGATCAGGTTTTCTATCTTCGAAAAACCTTCGACGAACCATCGGAAATATCTTGCTAAACCCATAAAGCTGCGTACTTCTTATACATTTTCCAGAACAGGCCATTCCATAATAGCCTCTACCTTCACAGGATCCACAGCTATACCTTCACCTAATATTACGTGCTCCAAGTAATGAATCTTCGATTGGTAAAAAGAGAATTTGACAGTTTCTGGTATAACTTGTTTTCTCATAAACATTCTAGTACCAAGCTTAAATGGTCTTCATGTTCTTCTTTCATCCGAGAATATATAAGTATGTTGTCAATGAATACTTAAACAAAATTGTTCAAGTATTCACAGAACACCCCATTCATCAGACTCAAGAATACCCCTGGGGTGTTTGTCAGTCCAAACGGTAAAACGATAAACTCATAGTGTCCAAACCTCATCTTGAAGGTGGTATTAGGAATATTTTCCTCTTTAATTTGTAATCGGTGACATCGTGATCTCAATTTTATCTTTGAAAACACCATCACACCCTTTATTTGATCAAACAAATCGTCTATTCTTGGCAATGGATATTGTTTCTTGATCGTCGCCTTGTTCAATTGATGATAGTCAATGAAAAATCTCCACGACCCATCCTTCTTTATTATGAAATAACAAGCACACCCCAAGGTGACACACTTGGACGTATAATTCTCAGGTCCAACAACTCCTTTAGTTGCATTTTCAACTCCTGTAACTCAGGTGTTGACTTTTGATAAGGTGTTCTTGCTATCGGTTCAGGTCCAGGTTTCAAGTCGATTATAAACTCAAACTCTCTTTTGGGTGGCAAGCCTGGTAAATCTTCTGGAAACATGTCAGCAAACTCTCATACTACCGGAAGGTTTTCTAATCCTTCAGCCTTGCCCTTGTCGTTTAGCACTAAGGTTGCATATAACTTACATTCCTTGCGCATTCTCTTATGTATCTTTAGGGAAGAAATGAACCTCAAGGACACTCCCTGGTTTCTTCCCATAATCACTCTTCTCTGCCCCACATCATTAGTCAAATTTAACTATTTCGTCTTACAGTTGAGTATCGCATCATGCAATTCCAACCAGTCCATACTGACCACTATGTCATAAGATCCTAAGATCATGACATATAGGTTGGCCATGGTTACAAAATATCCCAAGCTAATTCTACAGTCCGTAACCCTTCCTCCAACCTTCTGTTTGGCACCTGAAGCCTTTTCTACATACCTAAACTCATCCTGCTCAACTACCTTTACCTTAATTCTTTTTAGCAATGCATTAGAAATAAATCTCTTTGTAGCGCCTAGATATATCAAAATACTAAAATTTTGGTCAACGATTGTACCTGATGTCTCAAGCACATTGAACTGGTCCAACTAGACAGTCTCACTGGTAGTGTGGCTCTCCACATGTCCAACATCCGGTCTTCGGTCTAGTACTCCTGGTCCCCGAAGTAGAAGTTGTTGGTATAAAAGCCTGAGATCCTGGTCTGTTTTGTCGAACATACCTAAAATGTTGTTGTTGCGGGCGACATTGTTTCTAATGTGGTGGTCCTCTATAGGGAGTCCTCTGTTGAGGAGTCGATCATCGTGGTGTCATGAACATGGATCCTCTCGACGTATCTCGATACCTTGATGTATGTCTGGTTGGTGTCTGATGTTGCTGTGCACATGATGTCGCATGTCCAGTCAGTCTTGCAAGAGTCCTGCCCTGACCCTCATTGGTCAACTCTTCCTTGGCTATGAGGGCCTTCTGGACTACATTGTGCAATGTTTGAAGCATCAGAATCCTCACCTAATCACAAATTTTGAAGTTAAGGCCAATCACAAACTTGTTGACCTTCAACGTCTCCATGTTCAAATGTGGGGCATACCGAAGTAGCTCCATAAATTTGGCCTCATACTCCGGCACCATATGACCACCCTGTCGTAAGGCATTAAACTCATTGAGTTGGCACTCAATGAATTCCTCTAACAAATACCTCTCCCAGAACCAATCCTCGAACAATTCCCATGACATGTCTTCGACGACCATGTTTAGTTGACATAGGAGCGTCTTCCACCATAGAATAACACACCCCTTCAGCTAAAAGACCGCCATGCAGACTTTCATGTTGGAATTGTAGTCACGAAGTGAAAAAAACATCACCATGTTATCCAACCATGCCTCAGTGTCTGAGCTGTCCATGGCACCCATGAACTCGGGAAACTTCACCTTCTCGAGTTCTTTGTGAATGCTACCACTGCCAGCTAGAGCGCATTGTGAACCCTCATTGGGTACAATCATTTTGGCCTCATATCTATCTATTCGGTTAATCAAGGCCTTTGACATCCTCTGAAAGGACCTCATCAAACCAACCACATCCCCCACCACAACCTTCTCCTACCCAATGACTTGTTCTTCTCGTTGGGGGTTAGACCATTAGTACATATTGGAAAAATTTCGATGTTCTATTTGCAACGTTATGGACAAAATTGGCCATAATGTCAAAAAGTAGAGGAAATTTTAAATTTTTTTCTCCATATTGCCCGATAATGTCGCTCTTGCGACGTACTACAAAAACATGTCATTCTTGCAACGAAGTTAGGAGGATGTCACTCTTGCGACGACATTGCATTTTCATCTCTCTTGCGACGTTGGTGAAATATTTGTCGCACTTGCGACGATATGGAAACTAGGTTTTCCCCATCCCAATGGTCACCTAGTATTTGACAAAGTGAAATTTGACTTGGTCAACTATCGTCGGAATCCCGACGTTATAAAATCTATAAATATGTTTCATTTTATGGATGTTGCGACAAGTTTTCTATAATAACGACAGTTCAAAAAGGGTATAAGTCGGCCTTCTTGGCGAACAAAAAACATGTATTTTTTTCAGTATATGTCTGTGGGGAAGAATGTCAGAAAACATTAGAGGTGGGAAAAAAATTAAAGAGGGTGAAAAAGGTGATGGTAAATGTTATTGCCCTTGCAAAAATTGTTGTAGTAGACATCCTGAAAGAGTTTTAATAACAAAAACTAAAAAACATTGTAGAAAATATGGGCACATGGACGGGGGATCAAATGAATATCGTCCCATGTAATAATCTATATATACATTCATTATCTATTTTAATATTTATGGTATTCTCAAACTTTTATATTGTTTTATACATGCACTATTTTTTCATGATTGTTTGTAATTATAAAGTTATATTGGCTCCCTAACTTTATGCACAAAGCACCAAATAGTAGCAGAAATGATGTTGTACAAGATGAAGAACTTGAAGTAGATAATGAAGATCAAGTTAATGATCCCATGGAAATAGATGACAATAATAACATAGTTCAATATGACGGAACAAATCAAATTATCCAAGACTTATTCGGTCATCCAAATGAGGATCATGGAGACAATAGTGATGGTATTTATGATGTACCTTTGATTGAAAAGGCAAAAAAAACAACTTTATAAAGGGTCAAGAGAAAATCTTCTCTTCACTACATTGTTGTTGGTGAACTTAAAGGTTACGAATCATTTGTCAAACACTTGTATGACACAAATCCTAAGGTATGTAATATGTTTCATCACATCTACATAAAGGTTGACTTTTCCCCATTTTTTTAGTGTTAATTAATGTGTAAAATAAAAATGCAATATTTACAATTACTATTATTTACATTAACTATTTATTTTTTATGTTTTAGATTGTTAGGTGAATTTTTGTTACCCTCATCAAATATTTTATCTCGCACATATCAAGATTTACATGCCATTATGAAAGACAATGGAATGGAGTATCAAATTATAGATGCATGTCATGATGATCATATTATATATTATGGACAACATGCATCGAAACCAGAATGCCCAATATGTGGTATCAGTAGCTATCAAACCGATCAAGTAACAAAAATGGTCCCTCGAAAGGTTCTCCAACATATTCCCATAATTCCACGTTTGCAGCGACTGTTTAGGTGCCAAAGCATATCACAATTTATGGATTACCATGCATGAAAGAGAATTGAAGATGGTGTTCTTCGAATGCTTACAGATGGTTATGAATTTAAGGAAATTTCTACAAAATGGTCAGAATTTACAGATGGACCTCTTAATGTTAGGCTTTCATTGGCAACTAACAATGTTAATCCATTTGAAGACCTTCGGTCTGTTTACTCAGTGTGGCCTATTTTTGTTATCAACAATAACATTCCTCCTTGGATGTCAATAAATAGGGAGCACATAATTTTGACAATGATTATTCCAGGTATTTGTTTGCATTAATTTTTCGAATTTAATTTTTTTTTTTTTTGCATAACATATTTTATTTATTTATTTATGTATATATACATATCGGGGTAGTAATTTAGTGTAATTTCAAACAATTAGGTAAGTACCAAGTTAAAGAACCAAGTTAAAGATATGAATGGGTATATCGAGCCTCTTATTGACAAGCTACTAAAGTTATGGGAAGACATCACTATGTGTGAAATCTATAAACCAATTGGGAAGAAGAGATTTCAATTCTGTGGAATACTTTTATGGACAATTCATGATGCCCCAGTGTTGGGTATGTGTTATATTTTTTGCACGAGTAGTAGTTTCTGAGTGTATGTGTCGGGAATGCAAGGGGGTTAAAGGGGGGTCTGGGTTAGCACCCCTAGAAATTTTTTTTTGGCCTCTGGAAACGTGACACCTACCTCGGGAAACATGTAATGTATTTAGGTGGTTTTTTCGGCACATGGTTTTTGCCGATGGTTTTCTATTTCTGGTTAAGGAATTAGGGTTTTTGACTAATCCAGGTCATTGAGTTAGGGTTTTGGATGACGCTGGCTCCTATATGTATATTGTATTGTAAACAATGTAGCACAATGAATGAATATAATATATGTTGGTTTTCCCAATTTGGGTTTCTAGGGGGGAAATCTCTGTGTAACGTTTGTATTTGCCATTGTATATTTTATGTTCTTTCCTGAATATTTGTTTACAGTAGACAATGTACAAGGTTATAATTTACATTTGGTATCAGAGCTTTATTGGCTTCAGGGGGACGCCTTTGTGGTCAAGGGTTTGGCTCGACATTGTGATAAGACTTGTTACAGTGGGAGATCTGTGGTATTGTTTTTCAGGTGAAAAGAAATGGCAAGCAATTTGAAGATGGAGATCAAGAAGTTTAATGGGGAAAGATTTGAGTTGTGGAAGCTCAATATGGAATATATTTTGGTGGACAAAGATCAGTGGATCGCGGTAGATCCAGGTATTGCACCTACAGGAACTTCTGCAGATGACTAGAAAAAGATGGATTGGAAGGCAAAGAGCACAATCCGACTGTGTCTCTCCGATTCAATATTACTGAATGTGTCATAGGAAGCTACAACCAAGGATTTATGGGAAAAGTTGGGGAAGTTGTATTAGTCTAAGTCCCTGGTAAATAAACTATTCCTGAGAAAGAAGTTGTATAACTTGAGGATGAGAGATGGAGACTCAGTAGCAGAGCATTTGAATGCCTTCAATACTGTGGTAAGTCAATTAGTATCTATTGACATTAAAATTTCAGATGAAGATAAATGTATCAGTTTATTGTGTTCTTTACCAGAATCGTGGGATAGTCTGGTTGTGGCCATAGGTAGTAATACAACTTCTTTGAAGTTTGAAGAAGTGGTCTCATCCTTGTTGTCGGAGGAGATGAGACAAAAGAATATGGAAGGACATAGCACATACACATTATTTGCAAGAGGACGTTCCCAGGAAAGAAACATATATTATTTCTCAAGTGGGAGATCTAGGTCTAAGGGTAGATCTAAATCTTCTGGAAAGTTTGTAAGGGTATGTTGGAGGTGCGGAAAAGAAGGGCACTACAAGAAGTAGTGTAGATCCAAAGTTGAGAAAAAGAAGGGATCTGAAGAATCTTCTTCTACAGAAGGAAAGACCTCCAAGGAAGAAGGAGAGGATGTGTACTTGGCCTCTTCAAGCACACATGCAGATCATGAGGCATGGTTGATTGACTCTGGTGCATCCTTTCATATGACTCCCCACAAGGAGTGGTTCTGCGAATATGAAGGTAGTGTATAGCCGAGGTGTGGTATTTAGAGAAATGAAGGATGTTGTTAAACAGGAAGTCCTACCAAGTAAGGAAGAACCAGAGAAGATAGAGTTTGATTTAAAGGACGATGAAGCAGACTCTATAGAAGAACATGAATCAGAAGAAGAAGATCCTCATACTCTAGTATTGAGGAGATTGGATCGAGAAAGAAGGCTACCGGAAAGGTATAGTCCATCTAATTTTTGTTCAAATATTGCTTTGTCTATTACTGATGATGATCCTAGAACTGTCACTGAGGCAGTGGATTCAAAGGATAGAAATCTATGGAGAAGGGCCATGGAAGAAGAAATGACATCTTTGGATAAGAATGAGGCTTGGGATCTAGTGGAGCTGCCAATTGGAAGAAAGCCCATTGGAAGAAAATGGGTATTTAAAAAGAAGTTGAATGCAGAAGGAAAAGTGGAGAAATACAAAGCTCGGTTAGTAGGAAAGGGTTATTACCAGGTTGACGGAATTGATTTTGGTGAGATTTTTTCTCTTGTTGCCAAGTTAACCTCTATAAGATTTTTGTTATTTGTTGCTGCTGCATTTGATTTTGAAGTAGAACAGATGGACGTGAAGACAACATTCCTGCATGGGGATCTATAAGAAGAAATCTTTATGAAGCAACCAGAAAGTTATGCTGTGAAAGGAAAGAAGGAGCTGGTATGCAAGCTGAAAAAGTCCATGTATGGTTTAAAACAATCACCAAGGATGTGGTATCAAAAATTTGATACTTATATGCTGGGACTTGGCTTCATAAGAAGAAAAGAAGATCACTGTGTGTATTCTAAATTAATTTGTGATCATTTGATTTATTTGGTCTTGTATGTGGATGACATGTTGCTGATAGGAAACAACAAGGAGATTATCCAGGATGTGAAAACTCAGTTGTCCTCTAAATTCGACATGAAGGATCTTAGTGCTTCAAATTTCATTTTGGTCATGGAAATTAAAAGAGATCGAAAAAAGAGGAAACTCTGGTTAAATTAGAGAAAATATGTTGAGACAATATTGTAGAGGTTTAATATGCAAGAATGTAAACCGGTCAAGGTTCCTATTCCCGTTGGTGTAAAGTTATCTGCGGATTAGTGTCCCAATACACATGAAGAAGAGGAGGACATGTCTCATGTTCCATATGCAAGTGCAGTTGGTAGTTCGATGTATGCAATGTTCTGTACTAGACCAGTCATTGCACATGCAGTGGGATTTTTGAGCGGTTTTTGCTATTTTTAGCGGATTTTGCTATTTTTAGCTGATTTGTAAATTAATCCCGGATTAAGGGATTAGGGTTTTGGTATCTACGGAATACCTAAAAACATTGTATATATTGTATGGCGAATGGTGAAATTCGATATAATGAAAAAGAAAGGTTTTCCCGGTTGAGGGTTTCTGGTAAAGATCTCTGTGTATTCTGTGTATGAGCCATTGATTAATTTCTGTCTTGCTTAAGAATATATATGCATTGCTTTACTTCGCAGGTTTAAAACTTACATGTGGTATCAGAGCATGTTTTTGGCTTCAGAGGGACGCCTTTGTTGCTGAGGGTTTGGCTCGGTCTTGATAGATCAAGTTTATATTGGGTCTGTGATAAACCTGGGTTCAGTGGGAGCTTTTGCAAAGGAAAGTAAGAGGAATGGCGAGCTCATATAGAATCGAGATAGAGAAGTTCAATGGTAAAAACTTTGAGCTATGGAAGCTCAAGATGGAGGACCTTCTTGTAGACAAAGAACAATGGATCGCTGTGGATCCTGGTACACAGCCTAC
>ML793016.1:194622-212103 GCA_009831015.1 Picea engelmannii
TAGAGTAACAATGGGCATTGCTGCCCTGGATTGTTGACTATATAATCCCCTGGACCCCTGGATGCAAAGAAAACAACAAGTGGGAGAATGTTGGGTATGTGTTATATTCTTTGCATGTGTGTGTGTGTGGGTGCGCCAGATAATTGCGTCTGGCGATCCGTACCAACTAGGGCTCTGCCGTTGTGCCGGGCGCTGATTTGTAAATTAATCCCGGATTAAGGGATTAGGGTTTTGGTATCTACGGAATACCTAAAAACATTGTATATATTGTATGGCGAATGGTGAAATTTGATATAATGAAAAAGAAAGGTTTTCCCGGTTGAGGGTTTCCGGTAAAGATCTCTGTGTATTCTGTGTATGAGCCATTGATTAATTTCTGTCTTGCTTAAGAATATATATGCATTGCTTTACTTCGCAGGTTTAAAACTTACAGGCACTAGGAGATTGGATAGATATGAAGAAGAATTTTCAAGATTCATAGACACGGCATAGATGGTGGACATCAAAACCAATAATGGACAGTTCACCTGGAACAATAAACAAATAAACCAACATCAGGTCACAACAAGACTAGACATATTCCTGGTGTCAGAGTCCATTATTATGCAAGGGTTAACCATAGACTGTAGTATCCTTCCCTGGGGGGGTTCTAATCAATGACCAGTCCAACTGGAAGAGGACTTCCCAACCTCCCCGAAAAATAGACCCTTCAGGTTTGAGAAATTATGGATAGAACACCCCACCTTCAAGGAAAACATCAACCAGTGGTGGCGGGAGGAACAACCAGAGTAAGGGACAAGGATGTTCAAACTCTATAAAAAACTAAAGCACATCAAATATAAGCTCAAGGGGTGCAACAAGGAAATCTTTGGAAACATAAATCAAGAGAAGAAAAATATTGAAGACAGAATGAGAAAACTCCAGGAAGTATGCATAGCAAAGGGCTATACAGAGGCTCGAAAAAAGGAAGAGATCCAAATGACCTAGGAATGGGAGGCAAGATGCTAGCAAAAAGAAATTCTATGGTGCCAAAAGTCTCAAATCATATGGCTAAAGGAAGGAGAGAGGAACACCATGTTTTTTCATAGAACAACCATTGCCAGAAGAGCCCACAACAAAATCCTAAAAATTAAGGATCAGGATGGGATCGAGAGAGAATCCCATAAGGAGATAGAAAACACTCTAGTAAGTCACTTCCATGGGATATCCCAAGAACCCAACAAAGACTGAACGAAGGCCATCCAAAGGATAATCAGCACATACCCTGTCTAGTCACCAAGGAACAAAATAAGAACCTAAACAAACCCATTGCTAAGGAGTAAATTGATCAAGTGATCCAGGAGATGCCTAATGGGAAAGCCCCAGGCCCAGATGGTTTCACAGTGGAATTCTTCAAAGCATGTTGGGAAGTGGTTAAACATGATGTTTATAGGGTGGTGGAGGACTCTAGACGGTCGACCTCCATCCGAAAAGCACTAAATTCCGCAATGATTACTCTAATTCCAAAATAAAGTGAAGCAAGGACCCCCAACCGATAAATACCTATAGCTTTATGCAATGTGGTTTACAAGATAATTTCCAAAGTCATAGACAATAGATTAAAACCCCTCTAACCCACACTGATTTCACAAGAACAGGCATGCTTCATGGAAGGAAGACAGATCATGGACAATATCATCCATGCCCATGAGATAATCAACGCCCTGAAAATCTAGATATGATGGGGGGTGATAATAAAACTTGATCTAGCAAAAGCCTATGACAAAATTAGCTGGCACTACATGGTCAAGACCTTGGAAGCTTTTGGTTTCACCTAGCACTAGATCAATTGGATTGTCAACCTAGTCTCAACGACAAGTTACTCACTACTAATAAATGGAGCCCCAACCAAACATTTCTATCCTACGAGAGGCATCAGACAAGGAGACTCGCTTTCCCCCTTCTTGTTCATTTTTATGATGGAAAGTCTCATTTGAAGCATAAAAAGCGCAACAACAACAAGAGAAATAACAGGCATCAAATCTTTCGAAAACTGTCCGACCTCCACACACCAATAGTTCGTGGATGACACCTTACTCCATGGCACACCCATGGTTAAGGAAGAAAAATGTTATAAAAGAATCTTAGAATAATTTGGGGAAGCGTCGAGTGAAAATATCAATCACTCCAAATCTATGATCTATTTCTTCAACACCAACCCTGCAATCCAAAGAAACCTGCCAAATATTTTGGGATTTGAGCACAAAAAAATCCCAACCAAGTACTTGAGCATCCCTCTAACTGATAGAGCATACAAATTGGAAACATGGGAAGGAGTGATCAACAAGTTACAAGAGAGGGTGAAAAACTGGACGTACATATCTCTCAACATAGCGGGGAGACTCATTTTGACCAAGATGGTTTTGCAAGCAATTCCAACCTATATGATGTTTGAATTTCCCGCCCCTAAAGGAATACTACAAAAAATAAGAAACATCCAAAGGGACTTCCTATGGCGAGGAGCGGAAACAAAGAAGAAATGGGCCCTGGTGGCCTGGGAGAAGGTTTGTAAACTAAAAAGCAAAGGAAGCCTAGGGCTACAAGACCCACAAGTAACCAACGAAGCCTACGAGGAAAAACTCAGGTGGCGTTGGGTCAAAGAAACTTCTACACCATGGGTAAACCTATGGAAGACCAAGTATTCCTCGAGCATAAACAACAAGGACAAAATTTGCTTTAGGGGCACCAGGGATGGATCAACCATTTGGAGTCTAGCTTGGTGCAACAAAACCTGGATCCAAACACACAGCATTTGGGAAGTTAGGAATGGTAAAACAACCAGATTCTGGGAGGATGCATGGCAATAGGAACCCAAAATGGAAAATTCGGACAGGGAGGAACTCCAACAGGACATGATTGCACAAGGAAAAACCAAAGTATACCACTACTGGAAACAAGAAACAGATCGCAATAGATGGAGAATCTGGGATAATCTCAGTTCGTAAAATAGAGACTGGACCGCAACAATCGTGAAAGAGGTGGAGGAGGAATTGAGGAAAAGGAAACTTGTAGTCTCGGAAGAAGAGGACCAGCTAAGATGGGGACAAAAAAATGGCATGGAATTCAACTTGAAGGAATCCCGACGTTACATCGTGGAACAGGACCAAGAAGATCCAGTGCAACAATGGGATAAGCTTTGGAACAACCACCAATGGCCAAAAATAAAAATTTTCAAATGGTTAGTACTTCACAACTGAATTCTAACCTGGGAAAACTAAGGAAAAGGGGATTCATTGGCCCGTCATGATGCCACCTCTGTCAGGATAAGGACGAAACAACAAATCATCTCCTAGATGAATGCAACTACATAGCAGAGATCTGGGACTGGGCGGCAGGTATCTTTCAACAGTCCAATAAGATCCGAGGTAACATCTGCGCAACTATTAATACTTGGAATAAGAATTACAATGAAAATGAAGAGGTGAAGCTCAGTTGGAATCTCATTGCGGGGATGATCATATGGGAAATATGGAAATGAAGAAACTGGCGCATCTTCAGGAATGAAAGGCAGCCTGAAAGGAAACTCAAGGAAATAATAATCTCTTGGATAAGAGAAACAGTACAGAGCTGCAACTACCAGACGATAAGAGCGCAACTCGAAGGCCAGGAATCCTGAGTCCTAGAAGCTTTCCACTTAAAAGATGAGTGCAACCGCACTCAAGTAAGATGGGTACCACAACTCCAAATAGGTGAGTGCAATTGGAATCCCCCCCTAGCACGGTCCCTCAAGTTGAATTTCAACAGGGCGGAAAAAGGAAACCCAAGTATGATAGGAATGGAAAGGGTAATCAAGGATAGTGATAGTAACATAATTCAGCTGTATGCTGGGAGTATGGGAAATTCAACCAACAACGCAGTGGAATTCGAAGCTCTGGAGATCAACCTCGAGATTCTAAGCTATTAAAGGATGAAAAATACCATCGTGGAAGGTGACTCCAAACTGGTTATAAACACAGTGAAGAGATTCCAAAACGGCACCAAATTGGGCAATATTCAAAGGCATTGGCGCTTGGCACACTCATTGCAAAAAATTCAGGAGTATCTGCAAACGATTGACACAGTGGAGTTGCGATGAGTATGTAGGTCAACGAATGGATTGGTGAACAAAATCACTAACAAGGGGGTTAGCAAGGAAGGACTAGATCTAGACACTACCTGGAGTAATATCTTGATTGGGCAGTTCAAAACATAATACATCCGACTAGCAACAAAGGACCGTGACAACAGCCAATGTACAGAAGGCCACATCAAGGAGGGAGGTGCAAGGCCAACTAGCAGGTACAAAGGATCTAGGCAAAATCTGACTACCCAACACTCGACCACAACTTACATTGCAGACTCAGAACATACAACAGACGGGGGTACATTTCCAAGGTATTTTCAAGAGGAAGAGGTACAGAGGTAGATCGTGGGAAAGAATAGACGACATTAAACAAGCGGAAAATGATGACGAGAAAAAGGTGACACCATGGACCAGTATGGATACACCTTACCCAAGCACAAGTGCAAGGAGTAGAATAGTTGGTTGTGTAATGAGCAAGGGCAAGGGCCAACACGAGGTTTACGGTCAGGCCATCATGATTACACATACCGAGACAGGGAAAAAGGATGGGAAGGTTCACATATACGAGCAGACCATGAGTTTTAGGGCAAGCCTGTAGTTGGGGAAATACCATAAGAGAAGAGGCACCGAGAATAGATACAGACAGGAAAAGTGCAACTGCAAGAGGTACCACAAAAACAAGGGTTGTGTAAATAGAAATAAAAGGAGAAACCAAGGAAAAAGATACCATGAACCATTCAGGATGGTACATATGAAGAGAACTCATAGCAAGAGAAGTCCCCAGGTTAAAGAACCTCCAACAAGCCCATGAAGTATTACAAGGATGGAGCAAGCAACTAGAGACACTAAGAGTACCTTTCATACGATGGTTGAACCAAAAGGAAAAGCAACCATCACCAGATGGGAGAAATAAATCAACGTTAAACACAAGGTTAAATCTTGGGAGAAATAGATTCAGGAAGCAGACTGGATTACGAACCCAGGGGCCATGCAGCCTAGAGAAACCCTCTACCAAAAAACGGTGGAGATGGCGTGGTGAAAAAAGATGTTAATAGGAAAGGTGAGATCTGAAAGGAAATATGTCAGGTGGAAGGAAAACAAGGACCAAAAAAAACTACTAAAAGAGATCCTAAGTCACCTCAGTAACCTGGAAGCTAGTACAAAGTGGCTAGCTGAGGATCAGAAGGACCAAAAGGAGAATATGGAGTGAGTGGCAGCCCAATTCTTCCTATACTTGTGATATGTCCATCACATGGACATCACGCCAGTAGACAGGAATGGAGCACCAATCCGTATCAGGAAGACTCGGATGGTGGTCCAGAAGGAAGAGAACAAGAACAGGGAGGATGAAGAAGAGAAACACCTTATCATCTTGGACTAGCGCCTGTTCAACCAATGGTCAAGTCATGTTTCTCAACAAAGGGTTAGCCTCAATTTATGTGTTTTTTTTGTGTCTTTTACATATATGACTTTGTTTCGTTTTTCAAAAATGGATATAGTAGGACTGGGTCGGTTTCCCAAGGTGGCGGTCCAGTCATACCCCTTCGTTATCCCAGAAAATGCAACTTCGGAACCCCTAGTTTGGTTTCCCTTTGGGAAGACTAGGAGGTTCCACTTTTTGTATCATAATGTAATACAAGAACCTATACTCACTTACAAAAAAACAAATGTGACTGTAGGTGTATTTTTTTCACATTATACTTTAATAGTAAAAGTTTCCAAAAAATACACGACACATGAAAAACGGGTTCTCTACAATTATACAAGTTTTTGGAACAAAATTTGATCTTTAAGATACTCAACACCGACACAAACAAAAACATATACCTTATATTTTGTTGGAAAAATAAGATACCATTATTAGAAAAAATCAAATTTGACTTAGTTATTCACAATGTCTATGAATAAAAGTTGTATATTCGGAAAGCTAATTCAATTTCCTACATTTCATCTTCTTACACTATATTCAAATTCATTGTAAAATTACCTTGAATAATCCATCCAAGTTAACAGATTGTTGTTTTTCCAGGTTTGCATTGCACTAATGCATCATGAGAGACCATCATTGGCTTCCACTTACCCTATATTTTGTTATGTTTCTATTTAAATATTTCGATTGAAAAGTTAACTTCTTATTTATCTCATCCTCTTATTTAGATTAGTATATTTGGATTCAAATTTGGAATATTTAGCATTGGAAAATTTGTAAAAGAGTTGTGAATATGTTGTATGTTATTCCATATATGAAAGTAGAAAATTTTGTTTTCACTTAATGCATGTGTTTAAATTAGAAAGTATTATTTAGTTTCATCTCATGATGATGTGCTACAGTTGACTCCAAGATATTTCTATGAATTAACTTTCTTTAATTCATTATTGTCATACAAAAAACTAGCATATGTGATCTTTCTGGTTTGATTATCTATTACACATCAAAATCTCACACTTGAGTTACGCACCCTAAGTGTCACAAGTGTCGCAAAGTGACGTATGCACCTTGGTAAGTGTTGCATTCCTATCATAAGTGTTGTATGCACATTCCCAAGTGTCTCATTCACTTTGTGAGGTGTCACCACCCCTTGACACCATTAAAACATGTGTTCATGATCCCTAAGTCATATGGGAGGAGGAAAACCATAATTTTTTGGTCAAAACACACTTTTTCCTTGGAAATTTAGGCCCTTTTTTTAGCATTTATGAAGACCAACGCCCCCCTGTTTGTACTTTGGGTTCACACATAGCTCCTCCTCTACCACTATAGGGAAATGTTGATCTAGGATTAATGCTTTGTCTCTCACTAGGGGGGAATGCTGATGTTGTTGAGAAAAAGGAGGGATCTCCCCCACCTTAATGTATGGGCCAGATCTTTGATATTGGGTTAGTTTTGTTCAACCCTCATTCTGGGGCCTCCCTTTAGTATCTGATCCAAGCCTCAAGGCACCATATCCTCAACCATACCCCTCATTTTCTCATGGTTTTTATGCCTCTCAAGACTATATTTTGAGGTATTTCCAAGGTGAAAAGGAGGAAGCTTTCAGATGTAAAACTTATAATATTGGTAGCATCGTGCAATGGTTGGATGAGGATAGCTTGGGGAGGTTGTTTCAACTGCATCAATTGTGGTCTTTAAGTATTCTCTTTGTGTTCTCATTTTAATAGACTTGGCATATTTCCTTCAATCTTGTTTATTCTTGCATGTGCTTGTCTATTGTTCATTCGATATTTGTAGATGAATTTGTTTCATCTAATCTTGTAGAGTAAGAGTTATTTTTTTCTCTTTGTTTCCTATTGCAGGTATCAAGTTACACTAAGGAGTTTGGAGATCAAACTCGGATTGGAATCAATGAGGACAAACTTTGAAACAAGGTGCATCATACTCTTTCTCCTTCTCTCTTTCTAATTGATTAAACTAAATTCAAAGGGATGTTAGTGTCCATTTGTAGTGTTTTTGTCTTGGTATAGTGATCTGTAATCTAAGGGAAAGTTCACATGTCCACAGGGGAATATTTTCGTAACAAAAATTGGCAACTCCATAGGAGTAGTAAATTGACTTGTCTTTCCTTGGATCGCCTAAACCTTTTCCTAGTTTTATCTTGCTTGGTTGATTGTTTTTTGAGTCTTTCCCTCTTCCCTCTGTTTCATCAAGTAGTAGTCATAGTTCTCAAGCCAATCTCTACTGAATTTTTTATTTTTTTTATGCTTATTTTCAAGCATCTACAAGACTAGCGCTCCCCCAAAGTGGCTAACAAGGAAATGGTTATATGATCAGTGCTCCTCAGTGGTCTCTTAGGGAGCATTGTAGCACTCAGTATCTTTGTTTTAGGGAGCACTTCTCTCTTGTTTTGAGAATATCCAAGAGAATCTGCCTTGTTTTGCTCAACCCTTTGTTGGAGATATTTTGCCCATAGTCTGTACTTTTTCTTGCAACTTTGTTTAGGTTGAGGATATGGCTCCTTATCACTCTTTTCATTATCTTATTTGAGCTTGCAACCCTTTCTAAATTTCGATATTGATTCACCTTGTTTCTTCTTGGTTTGGTGTGAGTATTGCAAATTTTTTGGTTATTTGACTGATTGAAAAGGTCTGCAAAGGTTTGTTGGTCTTAATTTACTTTTCAAATCTTTCCTTTTTGAATGATTTGAGACTTTATGCTTACCACAACCTAGCTTTGATTTCTCTTTCTTGCTTCTCATTTTGTCAAGATAGTTGAGTGATTTGTCTTTCTCCTTATCAATTTTTGGATTCTTCTCTAAATTTTCTTGTATTCCTTGAATACTTCAATTGACAAGTTATTGATTGAGTGAGTTATCATACTTGTTTCTTTTAGTTCTCGTTAGCTTGTGAGTGCATGCTTTGTTTGAAATAATTTTTTCTTTGCATCTTTTGTATTTTCATTTGACTCTTTCATTTTGATTGAAAGTGATGAAGCGTTAAAGGATTTGCATCTGATTTCTTTATATGTTAGAATCAAACAAAGAAGATAGTTGCATTATTGATTTTGGGTAGTGTATATAGGTAAATTTCATTTGGGAATTGGGTTTTTTTGTTAAAGGAAGTTGAACCTCTTCTCCATCCTGTATGTAGGATTCATTGAAGAAAAAGATTTGCATCTCATTATTTTTCATTCTTTTGGAGTCAGTCTAAAACATCATAAGTTTCACTTTCGCACCCTTGAGTAAACAACATACCTAAAATTAAGAGCTTATACAATTGATCAGATTCACTTGTCTTCAGTTATCTTGAATAATTTTAGACTTGTTATCCTTCCCGTATGTTTGTTCCCAACTGTCAATTGTACCCGCCCAAAGGCTGACTGAGATTTGGTACCCTTGGAGGCCTATATATATATATATATATATATATATATATATACAGTTGATACACAAGGTGATGGTGAAGGGTATTCTTCTTCGTACCTGGGTCAGTCGTTAGTCAAAATCACTATGGCTCCTTGGAGGGTAAACCCATGGGTAAATCCATGTGGGAACTTGCACCAAGGTGTAAGTATGTTAAACAGGTCACCAACATAATAGATCCACTTGCTCTATCCCAACCCCCTCCTATATTGATCTCGCGATGTTGGATTTCATCACAACTAGTGGTTTCATTATGGGAAGGTTTGTTTGATTTTTTTCTTCTTAGATTTGTAGTGTGTGTGTTTTTTTTTTCCCTAGTGGACCTTAAGTTGAGTCAGTGTCAATGGCATCAGTTCCTAGGCGTACCAATGAAGAAACCTCTTTCCTTTCCTTCTTTTGGAAATTTTGGTCCTCTGTGCATTGCCACGCTAAGTCTTCCAGGACTCACCATTGGGTTACCAGTTTGGTTGTTCCCCACTTCGGTGATCTCAACTTTTCTCAGTGCTTCAAATGTACCTAATTCTTAGGATGTAATCACACCACCCACAAATCAACCTTATGTCAACCTTTGTCCTTCTTCACCCATTAGGTATCCTTCCTTTTCTACTTCTTAGCCTAGTGAAAGCTCTAAAGTGAGTATCCAGGTTGATAAGAAGAAGAAGAAACAAAAGGAGAAGAAGAAGAAGAATCATAAAGATACCAAGCCTCCAACCGCATTAGGTCATGTTGGGTCTAGGAAACCAACTACTGCTAATCGTATTGGGAGTGTTGATAAAGTCGATGAGTCTAAAACAAAGAATCCTAAACCCAAATTCCCTTGTAGGATTTTTAAGGGTGACCACTTTCTGAGGGATTTCCCTAGTCTCCCCAAAGTCTTAGAAATGTGGTCTTCCATGTCATCATCCCCTATTGGACATGTTGGTGACACCACATCAACTAGTGATGTTAAGGTTGGTAAGAAGAATAATCCCCTGTTGGACATGTTGGTGACACCCCGTAAACTAGTGATGTTAAGGCTGGTAAGAAGAATAAAACCTTCAAATTTCCTTGTATGTTATGAGAAGGTGATCATCACTCTCACCTTTTCCCTCATATGGACGAGGATTCTTATATTTTGGAAAAGATTCAACTTCCAACTGGTTATTGAAGATCTCTCTCAGCCCATCGTTAGTCAATGTAATGGTCAATCTGGTTCCATATGTGGTCAATCCATTTGATCAGGTGGTCAATCTGGTTTCATCCTTAGTTAAACTAGTAACCCAAGTAGTTGATCTGGTTCCATCATCAGTCAACCCCACTCTTCATCTAAAGAGTGAACCCAAAGTGGTCGATATGAGTCCATCAACGATCGATCCTACTCCTCCCTTAAGGAGTGCAGCCCAAGATGTCGCTCCAAGTCCATCATCAATCCATCCCACTCTTCATTCAAAGAGTGAGGATGTTGCCCATGTCTACCTTGTTAATACTAATTCACCTAGACAACGAGGCACTCCGCTCATCCCGATGGCATCCCCTTCAAGCACTCAAATGCTTTCTATTGATTGGAATCATTTGACAGAACCATGTCTTCCTTCTTATGTGTCTTTCCAAATCACCGTACAGGTTTGTGATAGGAATATTCCTAACATTATAATAGACGAAGTTGCTTCCGTTAGCATCTTATCTACTAATGCTTGGAAATATTTTGGTTCCCCGCAACTTACACCCATGACTCAAAATATGTTGACCTTTGACAGAAGAGTTAGTCAACCTATAGGGATCCTTCCTTAGTTTCCAGTTACTTTGGGAGGAAAAATGGTCTACGTCGATGTGATGGTAGTCCATGACCCCTTGGATTTTAACCTGGTCCTCGGGCGAGACTATGTCTACTTTATGAGAGCTTTTGTGTCCACTCTATTTTGAGTGATATATTTCCCTCACAATGGAAACATAGTAATGATCGACCAAATTTCATTCATTGACCCTCCTCTAATGGTCAACCATCTGCCTTCGCTGAACGATCCATACATTCTAGCGATGTCCACCCCGCTGCAGGTAAATTATGTAACAACATGTCCCATGCACTCAACTCCGAACGAGAGAGAATATCTCCCTTCTCCTGACTTAGATTTGGTAGTTGACATGGTCATCTCTTCGATAGGGATATTAGAGATATATCTCCCTACCCTTATCGAGGTCGTCGACATGCATTCCTTCCAGAGTGTTTTTTTTCCATCTAGTGAAGATCTCCTGGAAACCATAGCTGATGTTTGTCCCTTGACATGTATTCCTTCCAGAGCATTTTCCTCTTGGAAGCCATGATTAAGGAAAGGTTTCAAGCATATTTTTTCTTCTCTATGGAAATCTCATTAAAAAATGAAACAGAGGTCATGAGCATAGTTTTTCTTCGTTGTATCAAGCTCGTTAAAAAAATGAAACATAAATATGGGGATTGAACCTAAAGCTATGAGCATAGTTATTTTCTTGTGTCAAGCTCGTTGAAAAATGAAACAATCACCTCTCCTATCAAGTCGAGTCTTTTCACTAGATCTCATAGATATTGAGTTGAGTCTTTAACTAGGTCTCGTAATTGAACCTTCCTTTCATCTACCTTTGTCATTTGACCTTTTTCCTCCATTAGGTACAAAAATTGATGATAATATAAAAGTCAACGAACGAAACAAAGCTTGGGGGGCATGTGTCCAGCCTTTTATTATCATTATGGAGTTAAGCCACTAGCTTATCAAGCTGGGGGAAGAGTACCAACCACCCATGGGTATCCCTCAAAACCTTTGGAAATTACGTTGGAAAATTACAAGCATATTTTAATTTTGTTTCAAGCTTGTGTAAAAATGAAACCAATTATAAGCTTAGTATTTGTTCTTTCTCGTGCTCGTAAATACATGATAATGTGACCGAGTATACTTTTATCACTTTTTCAGACTCATAAAAGTTATACGAAAAATAAACCCCCTAGATTTTCCCTTAAGCTCTTTTCAAACTCTCTAAACATGAAAAGATTTCCAAGTGATCCTGCTTCCTTTCACAAGTCTCATTAAAAGGTTTGAAAGGGCATCTTTCAAGTGGTAGGTTATCTCTTTTTCGTCCTCATGAGACTAATTATGAAAAAGGAACACTCTAATCAAGCATGATTAGAAGATTTCTCCCCTATATTGTTTTACACCCTTTTCAGGCTTGGGAGACTAAACTTATGAAAACGTCATCCATGGAGTCACCTTTAAGTTCTTTTCAAACTCTCTAAACGTGAAAAACCACCGAGTTTACCTTCTTTGGGCTCGTAAAGCTATGCATCGAAGGACTTATGTAATTCCAATATCCAGGACCCATATGGGACTAAAACCCTCCTTCCCTAGGGTTGTTAAACGTATGTCGAGGGACTCATCTAAAGGATGAGCTGCACCAAGAATTTTTTATCCTCCTCAAGCTCGTTAAAAACGAAATGGGCACTCATCTATCTGGGTAGGGGAAAATATTGAAGGAAGTGGGTCAAGTTTTTGGGAATCCTTTATGGCATCTATTGTTTCCCTTGAATATGGCACTTGTTTAAGTCTCGTCTAACACATGGGTAACCCGCTTGTCTCTGAGTCATACCAATTCCATGTGTCGCCATAATTTTTCATTCAGTTGAAGAGTGCTCTTATTTATGTCACATTACATTATTGGTACTTGTCCAATGTCAATTCAATGCTTCCAAGTCAGTTGTTGTGCCTCATCATGTTCAAGGGAAGTTTCACTTCAAACCATGTATTTGCAGTATTGCCAGTTTCCATTTCTTGTCTCAGTCCATACTCATTTGATTCACCATATTACATCACTTTCCTGTGTCAGTTTCATGTCGATGATAGGGAATAAATCAAGGCCCTGCTTCAATGAGTCTTTTCCTTAATGGCATGCCTCCTCACTTCCGACAATAGGTTTACATCATTGACCTCTGATCGGATGATTCCACAAATGTTTGACCTCAGCCCATTTATTCACATTCATTGGAATGCACTAGGGTACCTTTGGAGTCATTGACATCATTGGTGATTTCCATCGCACTTGTTAATGGTTTACATCAATGAACAGTAATCAAGTGGTTTTTACCATCATCGAAATCAAATCATCTATTCACATGGCTAGATTCGTACCACATCGAGATTGGGATGAAGACCTTGGGTTGGGCATTCACTTTGTTATATGCTTTGCCCATGCTGCGATGGACATCATTTGAGAATATTGATATATATACTGTCACATAGATCCACATTGTATTTGTCCGTGGCCATAGTTTTTCATCTCGTAGCTCCACTATGTAGTTTTCATGGCTGCAATCAATTCATGTCATGGAGGTATGGATCCACATTGTATCTCTGGTGGCCATATCCTTAGTCAATATTTTTCATGGATCTGCAGTGTATTGGTCGATGATCATGCTTTGAGTCATCTCTTATTCCAAGAATAGGTATGTCTGCCTTGGAAATGGAACATTTATTAATAGTGTTTGATGATTGTTTGCAACTTCTTCTAGGTTGTCCCACTCCAACACCCTTGCATTGAAAAATTTGTAAATTGTTTCAGACATCGGTTTCTCTTATGACCTCACACTTTAGGGGGAAGTTGTTACACATAGAAATTTCACACTTGATTTACATACCCTAAGTGTTGCAAGTGTCACAAAGTCATGTATGCACCTCAATAAGTGTCGTATTCATAGTCACAAGTGTCGTATGCGCCTTACCAAGTGTCATATTCACTTTGTGAGGTTTTTCCACTGCTTGACACCATTAAAACAATTGTTCATGACCCCTAAGTCATATGGGAGGAGGAAAACGATCATTTTTTGGTAAAAACACACTTTTTCCTTGGAAATTTCAACCCTTTTTTGATCATTTATGAAGACCATCTCCCCCATGTCCATACTTTGGGTGCCCACATAGTGCCCCCTCTACCACTATATTGGAGCGCTAATATAGGATCAACGCTCTGTCTCTCACTAGAGGGGAGCATTGATGTTGTTGAGAGAAAGAGGGGATCTCCCCCACCTTAATCTATGGGCTAACTCTTTGAGATTGGGTTAGTTTTGTTCGACCCTCATGCTTGGGCATGACTTTCGGATTCGATCCAAGCATCAAGGAGCCATATCCTCAACCATACCCCTCATTTTTTCATGGTTTTTATGCCTCTCAAGTCTATATATTGAAGGCTTTCCAAGGTGAAAAGGAGGAAACTTTCAGATATAAAACTTATGATCTTGGTAGCAGCGTGCAAGGGTTGGATGAGGAGAGCTTAGAGAGGTTGTTGCAATTGCATCAATCATGGTCTGTAAGTATTCTCTTTGGGTTCTCACTTTAATATACTTGGCCTATTTCCTTCAAGCTTGTGTATTCCTACATGTGCTTGTCCATTGTTCCTTCGATCTAATCTCTTTTTGATTAGATCGAAGGAACAATTTATTTGATCTAATCTTGTAGAGTATGAGTTCTTTTTTTCTCTTTGTTTTCTATTGTAGGTATCAAGTTTTACTAAGGAGTTTGGAGATCAAGCTTGGATTTGAAGCAGCGAGGACAAACTTCGAAACAAGGTGCATCACACTCTTTCTCCTTCTCTCTTTCTGATTGATTAAACTGAATTCAAAGGCATGTTAGTTTCCATGTGTAGTATTTATGTCTCGGTATCATAACCTTTTTTTTGTCAATTCGTTGTCACATCTATGTTAGGACAAAAATCATTTAAAAATTCTTAGTTGCTTGTCAAGATCAAAGGGACACCTCTCCAAAATAACAATATCATCAATGTATAAAAGATAGATGATAACTAATGCAGTTGAAATAGTGCTAGCGAAACATATGATCTAGGTAGATATCGGTGGCCACCCACCTTTTCCAACTGGATCAAAACAGTTTTCTGGCAATTTTGGTAATTTACTATTTTTAGCAATTTTCACTTCTAGAGTCGTTTTGAGGCCCTAAACGATGTTTTTTGGAAAACGGGTTTGCTATATGGATATTCTTTTGATATTTCCCTTAAAATGAATCTCCTCTAAGATACCTTTCCAACATGCTATCATACGCCTAAAATAGAGTTCGTATGCAAAAGTTATGACCCCGAGAAGTTGATGTACTAACTTACCCAAACGGGGCCCACATGACTTTTGGCGTTACATCTCCTAGGGTTAGGTTTTTGGATGTCTACAATTTTTGGCATTCATGTTTATTGTAGAAAAGGCCTTCAGAGCCTCATTTTAATCATCTTCTTGTGAATGAGTGCAACCGTCACATCTCTTCTGAGAGATAAGCTGCCACCATTCCAACAAGCTTGTTTCCACTGCATTTTATAGTTTCATCTTATTTCCTTATTGAATAGAAAACTAGTTTTATTGTATCTCTATTATTTTGTGTTAAGAACCTGTTAAGAATTTGTATTCATTTTTTTCTGCTCATAAAATCTGGATCAGTGATATCAGATCGGTCTACTCCTTGTCGTCTTAGTGCATGTCCCCAATGAGGTCGGAGTACAAAGAGTTGGGTCTCGATCTTTTTTCTCTTGAGGACAAAATCTCTCGCATGCCCAAGCAACCTCTCATGGTAGGAGAAAATAAAGATGATGGGATAGGAGATCCTTTCCAACTGTTGATTGAGGAATCCCTCACACAACAAAGGAACGAGATGATGGATAGTTTCGTGCAAATCCTTCAGCAGCTACCAATAGGTGACACATCTTCTTCGAGCGGAGGCGCCGCTCCCTTCAAGGTACAAATAAAATTCGATGTTCCTATATTTGAAGGTGAGAAAGACACAGATGTTGTAGACAAGTGGTTGAATCTACTAGAAGGGTATTTTTCTGTCCATAACTTTTTGAATAGAGAAAAGATTACTTTTGCGCTCCTCAAAGTCGTTCCCCATGTCAAATATTGGTGGGAAAACTTTTGTGAGAAAGAGGATACAGAGGAACCCTCATTGTTTATAGTCACGACCACCTGGGAATCCTTCAGGGATGCTATTAAGGAACAATACTACCCTTTCAGAAGTTATGACTACTTGTATACCAAATGGACCACACAGCGGCAAGAAAGAGACCAAGCAGTGCCAGATTTCACAAATATATTCCATACCTTGTGCACCAAGATGAGTATCAAATATTAGGAGCAACATCTGGTGCTCAAGTATTGCGGTTCTCTACATAGATGCATCTAGACCAAAATGAAATTTCTGGACTTCTCATCCTTGGGTGTGGCCTACCAATATTCCGTCAAAATTGAGTAGAATCTCAAACAAAAGACGCGACAATTTGGGCTTGGGTACCCCTCACAAAAAAAGCCAAGAAAGGGAAGCCCCAACCCACATAAAAAAGGATAGTATGAGGACAACCAGTCCAAGCCGCAAGAAAATAAGGACACCAGAAAGACAAAGAAAGATATTGGGAAGTGGCGCGACTTCCTTAAGAGCCCTTAGCATAACACTACTGACTGCTTCTCAAAGCAGTCGTTGGTGGCCAAAGTGAAAGCCTCTAAATCAGATGCAAGTTATGACTCTGAGCCAGAACCAAAAAGTTGAAGACGAATCATTGACGCAGAACCCAGTGCCACCGTTGCTACCAGCAAGCTCCAGCCTGGTGAACCAGATGAGCCAGAAGAAGGAGAGTGCCTCTTCCATTCAAAAATGTGGGTAAAATGCACCCTGCTGCACTTCATCGTTGATAGAGGTAGCCAGAATAACCTCATCTCAGTAGAGGTCATCAAGCGATTGGACCTACCGACAACGCCGCCACTACTGCATTTGGGTCAAATTCCGACGGCGCGTTCGACGCAATTGCCACTTTCTATTGTCAGAAGACCGACAAACCTCGGACCCCCTGAAACGTCATTTCACATGACGTCGTTTTTCCGATGACCTTGTTTTCTTGTATATTGCAACGTTTCAAACGTGGCAAGAGCGATGTTGTAAACGTGGCAAGAGAGACGTTGCAAACGTGGCAAGACCGACGTTTCAAAGAGAGACGTTGCAAACATGGCAAGACCGACGTTTCAAACATGGCAAGAGAGACGTTGCAAACATGGCAAGAGAGACGTTACAAACGTGGCAAGACTGACATTTCAAACGTGGCAAGAGAGACGTTGCAAACGTGGCAAGAGAGACGTTACAAACGTGGCAAGACCGACGTTTCAAACGTGGCAAGTGAGACGTTGCAAACGTGGCAAGTGAGACGTTTCAGACGTGGAAAGAGAGACGCTTCAAAGGTGGCAAGACTGACATTTCAAACGTGGCAAGAGAGATGTTTCAAAGGTGGAAAGAGAGACGTTCTAAAGGTGGCAAGATCGACAGGACGAGGTATTAGCTCCGACGTGGTTGCTATGGGAGCGACACTCTTGAACGTCGCAAGAGAGATGTCTTGGACAATATTGGAGGTGGAAAGAGAGACGTCTTGGACGTGGCAATAGCGACGGGAAGAGAGTGAAAGACGTCACAATTGCCACCTTTGTGTAGGTATTTAAAAAAAAAAATACAATATCAATATCAAGACCTAATAGTCATTCCAAGCCCA
>ML793017.1:41569-54825 GCA_009831015.1 Picea engelmannii
TCTTGTTATGACAATCTAGGATAGCATGATGCTTGTCCAACCAATCCATTCCAATCATAATATCATAAGACCCCAATGGTATGATATTTAGATCAATACTAGTGTTCACACCATTAAGACTTATGGGACAACTTCTGACCATATCATGGATTCTTCTTCTGGTTCCAGTGGCTAACTGAACCAAACTCGCTTTTCCAAGTTTACTCTTCTCCAAATTTAATCTATCCACTATATTAGGATCAATGTAGCAATGACTTATTCATGAATCAATCAAAATAGCAACAGGTTGATTTATGATCTTACCTTCCACCTCGATCATATTGGACTGGTACTCTGCTTGTCAATCATCTAAAGCTGCATAGATTCTTCCCATATCTTCCACTGGTGTATCCTCTTGGATGTTGTGCACAGTCTTCACTATGTCCTTTCTGTGTGGGCAATCCTTGTACAGGTGATATTCCTTGCATCCCCAGCATTAGATTGGTGGTCTTCCCCTTTTTCCCAAGGAATCTTCCTTCTTGAAATCTCCCTTAGCATATTGATCTTGATGATTTCTATTAGGCTCATTCCTATTGAAGGGAGGTTTGAATCCTTTCCTCCTCTGATCGGACTTCGCATTTTTCTTGTCCTTCCAAGATTTATGTAGGGATTCTCTTCCCTGTCCTTGCTCATACAGGTATTTATCCTTCTTGATGGCCTCAGTCAAGGTATTGGGTTCATCATACTTGATCTTTTCCTTATAAAAGGCTAGAAGTCCACTTAGAAATCTTTGTATTTTTACGTTCTCATCACCAATGAACCTGACATACTTTAAAAATCCCAAGAGATTCTTCTCATACTCTGCCATAGTCATGCTTCCCAACCTGATTTCAAAGAATTCCTGCATTTTCTTGTCATAGAAATGCTATGGGAGGTACTCCTTCTGGAAGTACTTCTTGAACTGCTTCCAAGTGATCCTACTTTCATTAACATGTTCCACTTGCTTCAATTGGTCCCACCACATTGTAGCTTTCCTGTGTAAATGGTAGGTGGAAATCCTAGCTTCCAGGTTTGATGAATAGTTATGCAACTGAAAATACCTCCAGATTCGAAGCAACCATGCTTCAGCATCATCTTCCCTTTCTCTTTCGCCATCGAAGGAAGGTGGCATGAGATTCCTCAACTCTCCTTGCAAACTATCTACCTCTTGTTTCCTTCTTTGGTGTATGACAGGAGACACCTATGGACTGCTTATGAGATCTTTTGATGCATAAAACCTTCTTTCTGAGTAAGGAGGTGAGTGGTGTCCATGAACTCTGCTAGCACTTCTGGAATAACCAGCTCTTCCACGATCATTCATTCTTTCATGGAACCTGCCTTCTTCCTCTTGTCTTGAGTTTGATCCCTTATTCATTTGTCTCTGCAACTGATTTAAGCTCTGCAACACTCGAGCATTTATCTGACTTTTCTCTCTCATCAGTCTCTCAATGTCTGATTTGTAGCTTTGCACATCCATCTTTAGTCTTCTTACCATTTCTATTAACGTTTCCTTCTCTCCTTTTCCCTTACATCCATTAGACTATGTCTCTGTATTACCAACTCTAGTATTCTAGCCTTCGGCCTCCTTATCATGACTGGAGGCTCCCTCTCCCTCTTCCATTTCTTGAATACGCATCATGAGTTGATGTGTTTAAACCCCTTAATTCTGCAAAATGTGCAAGCGGCCATTTTGTTAGAATTATGCATATGATAAACAAAATTTCCAAACCATGCTACAGGTCTCTTTATTTTTTTGTTCATGGATATCATATCCCCATTCTTCGAAAATAACAGTGTCCTATTATCCTTGGCCAACACATAATCTCATCCTACGCAGGCACTTCCTTCGAACCACCTTCCCAGGTGACCACGACTAGAAATTGTGACTAAATCCTTCCTTAGCGCTTTTATGTCTTGAAGACCACCAATTCGGCCCTTATCCCTCCTTCCCTCAGCTCTCAATATGCATATGACCATGGCCATGACCCTACGCTTAGCTAAAAAAGTGCTTGTCCATAGCTTCGGGACTTCGAGAGTTTCCAGCTAGGACCAGATCAACGGTCCTCGTCCTCTTTCACAATCAACAGTTGATATCTACTTCGGGACTCCATGCTTCAGGAGTCTCAACTTTCCTCCTCCCAGAATTATTTTACCTGGAGTTCATGATCTGTCGATGGGTTTCCTCCCACAGATCAGCGGTTGTGAATCACTTCATCTCTTTGGGCTTCAGAAGTTTCAAACTTTCCTCCTGCACTTTCTCATGGAGTGCTTTCACCCAAAGTCGAGGATCCTTCGACGTGTGTCTTATGGAATCAATGGTTGATACGTACTCCGGCCTTCAGGCCTTTGGTATTTTTTCGACCCAACACAACCTATCACATCTTTCCCCTCCAGAGTGCCTAGTCTCTGAAATGCACGATCTATCGCCACGTGGCGAGATATTGCAAGCAGACACGTGGCCCAATCAGGCGGGTGACACATGTCACATTCTAACTGAGTTTTCAATACTCCAAATGCTCAAAACTTACTGACACGTGGCACACATTCCATGTGTGCACATCATCCTAGGTGACGTCCAAAAGCCATGTCACTTCAAAAATTCTGGGGTCCACATCACCTCCTGGTGACGTCATCATGCCCCTTCACTTCGGCTCTTTGGGCTTCGGGACTTCAGGAGTTTCCATACTAGCACACTTCCAATTCTCTCGAACTCTGAATTTCCGAACGGACCAATCTGTCGCCATGTGTCCTCCCAGATCGGACAACTAAGATTCACTTCGGGTATTCACCCGGCTTCCATGGATCTGCACCACGTGTCCTCCTTAATCTAATGGTTGAGGCTTACTTCGGGTCTTCAGACTTCGAAAATCTCAAATTTCAAAACTTATCTGGCCCCACTGGATTTTATCCAAAACCATGGATCTGGTGATGCGTGGCTCTCGACAGATCAATAGCTGAGATCCTTTCGGGTCTTCGGGTTTCGGAAATATCAAATTTCAAAACCTCCTCTAAGTACACGAGATTCTATCGCATGTCCTCTTGAATCGAACGGTTGAGATTTACTTCGGCTCTCCGTCCCGTCGGGCTTCGGGAATTTCAAATCTAAAATGAAAACCTCTTGAAGAGATTTCTTCGGAGTTATTAATCTTTTGACACGTACCTCTTGGTGATCGATGGTCAGGATCTACTTTGGCTATACGAAGTTTCGATGTTTGACCCCTAACATGTCACATCACTGCATGCCTTTCCATTTGCGAGGGCATGCATCGGCGGTTTGGAGTAACTCGCTTTTCGCCCCGCAAGTCTCATGATGTTGACATGTAACCCCTTGGGGAAACCGTGGTTTGGATTGTGAGACCGCCTTGGAAAATTATCTCCCGTGCAACTTAGTTCCCCGCAATGCCTCATGTCTGTTGATCACCCTCTCCCATGGGATCCGACGGTTGTGACCTTAACCCTTGCTTCCTTTTCATCGGATGACCCCTATTCACCTATCCTCTGATCCAATGATCCTGGATCTCTCATGATCCTACAGTGGTTATCTCTCTTGAATTTGAAGGGGACGGTCACAATCCTTCGAACCCCTTACATGGGTCTCTGACGTTCTATCTCCTACGTAGCTTTTGCAACGTCATTCCTCTTTATCTTTTCAACTCCACAGTCAGATTTCGATCTCAACCCCGATACTCTGACCAACAAACCTAGCCCATACCGGTCCGGTGTTTCAACCAAAAGCTCTTATACCAAACTGTAACATACCCATCCACCCACAGGTTGTGGTACGATACCTTCAAGCCCATCCTTGGACTTCTTTCTCTTACTGATACCTTTTTAAAATTTAAGGATGCATAAAAGAAAAAACTATAACGACATGCACATCAATATCCAGCAAGCATGCATAATCTAAGATTCAATTAAATGATAACTAAATATACAGCGGAAATACATTCATATACATGAAAATGATACCATAACAAAGATCACTTATCTTTATGAAATATGACACCAACTAGCTGCAGACCAAGGACGTTCCACCCAACAGTAGACACTACTATTCCAAATATCAACAACAACGTCACCCTCGAGCCAGGGCTATGAATCCACAAGGACGGTTCCAGAGTGTTACTTGGATTCCCAAACCAGTCAGCACCTAATCTCTCATAGGATTCCCATCTCTCATAGCAATCCAAGTACCCATCTCTCTTCTACCCAGCTTGCACCACCTGAGAGAATGGACCTCCACCCTTCTCTGCCACACAGTCCCTTAGGAAGTCCTTCTCCTTATTTGGGCTCCAGCGCAACTGGTCCAAAATATCGATGCTGGAACTCTCAGGACTTGCATCTACGAGCAATGTTGGACATAGGCCAACGCATCTCAAACATGCGGGCCTCAAGTCATGGCTGGATTACTCTAGCGACCACTACAACCAACTATCCTATAAGAAATTCTTCAACAATTCGGTTCCATTTCCCAAGACAAGATGTGAATGATGTATGGATCAATGAATGGGTAAGTGGGTGCATGAAAGTGCGTGAGGGAAAATGAATGAATGTACAGGGAATCAGCGAACAAGCCATCAGTCGAACCCCCCCCCATCAGACCAGAGGTGGGTTTAAGTAACCTCGTGGGGAAATCAAGAACCTCCTGGAATTCCCTAAGAAGCTCACGTAATTGATCCCCTCCCTTAGGAAAAAAGGGTAATTAACATAGGAATAAACACGTAGCCTCTCAAGTGCCCTCTCTTGTGGAATCATAGCCCCCTATAACTCTAGTCCTTGTCTTTCTAGCATCCATCCATGTATTTATTATTAATAATGAGAAAAACATTACATGTATTTGGTGTAAGTTTTAAACCTGCGAATTAAAGCAATGCATATAAATTCTTAAGCAAGACAGAAATTAATCAATGGCTCATACACAGAGTACACAGAGATTTTATACCGGAAACCCTCAACTGAGAAAACCTTTCTTATATTCATTATATCAAATTTCATCATTCACCATACAATATATACAATGTTTTTAGGTATTCCATAGATACCAAAACCCTAATCCCTTAATCCGGGATTAATTTACAAATCCGCTAAAAATATCAAAAAACAGCCCAATAAAAAATTTCGAGGCGCTGCAAAAAACCACCCAAAATAAATCGTCAAATTTAGTTGTCGTATCTGACACGCCCACACACACACATGCAAAGAATATAACACATATACCCAACATTGGGCACACTGGCCTTTTAATAATTCTTTGGGCACTCTGTCCTCTTAGCATTGTAACAATACATTATTTAAAATGGGGGTTCAAAACCTAGGGTGTTACACTGATCTTGATTCCAATAAATAAATGTAGCGAACCCATGTTCATCACCAATAACTTGTCATGCAGAATCCTCTTGAATGCAACAATCATTGAATTTGAGCAATCGGTGATCATCAAATCATCAACATACAAAACTAGGAGTAGAAGTGAATCAGTCATCCTGAGCATGTAAACATTCAGGTCTGACTTACAACGTACAAATTTATGTGACAACAGGTAGGATTCCATCTTGGCATACCATGCCCTCAGGGCCTACTTGAGGCCATAAAGGGACTTCTTCAGTCAACATACCAAAGATGAATCCTGCAAAAATCCCTGGGGCTGCACCATATAGATCTCCTCAGAGAGATCATTGTGAAAAATTGCATTATTCACATCCATCTGATGGACTTCCCATCCCTTGGTTTTTCGTAATGGCAAGAGCCAAACGTATGGAATCCATCTTCGCTACCAGAGTGAAGGTCTCATCATATTCAATGGCAAGCACCTGTTGAAATCCTTTGGAAACTAGCATGGATTTGTATCTGCTAACATGTCCATTCGTTGTGCTCTTGGTCCTATAGACCCATCTGCACCTGACAAGTTTCCTTCCTGAAGGAAGGGAAACGAGATCCCAAGTCTGGTTCTCAAGGAGGGAATTGTACTCCTGCATGGAAAATTCCCAAAATGGATTCCTGGTAGCCTCGCCATAGGATTGTAGATATGAATATTGAACCAAGAAAAGATTCATGAGTGGCATCAGTTCAATGGAAGTGAGTGAAAGAGGAGCCTCCTCGAAATCAAATCGATTCCTCCTAGTAACAGTTGGATCCCCAACAAGATCTCATGCATCCTGAAGAGTAGTATTGGCCCACTTGGGCCTATGCTCTAGCTATGCATCTACATCTGCATGCACTAAACCTACATCTGACTATATTGACTCAGTATCTAAATCATCTGAACCCTATGAATCATAACTCTCATCTGAAGAAGATTCGGCATGTGCATGCTCATCATCTTTGACAAGTGGAAGAACAAAAGTGTCTACATGTGACTATTGAGGTACATACGAGATACTTTCCTCGAATTGGACACTACACTCAATGATGAGACAGTATGAGGAGAGATCAATTAGTTTGTATCCCTTCAAGATGTCGGGGTATCCAACAAAGATACACTATGTTCTCTATGGATCAATTTCCTTCCTCTTCTCAAAGGGAATCATGGCCCATGCACGAGAACCGAATATATGAAAGTGGGTCACTTTCGGTATGAGGCTGCTCCAAGCCTCGTAGGGGTTTTTTTCATTGACATATCTATGGGGATATCTATTTTGGATGTAGGTTGCACACTTAAGTTCTTCAACCCATAATCTATGTGGAAGTGAATTTGCATGTAGCATGCAACATTCCATCTCTTTCATAGATCTATTTTTTCCACTTAGCAACTACGTTTTGTTATGGAATATAAAGAACTGTGTGTTGCAACTGAATCTTGACCTCAAGACAAATATTATGTATCTCATAGTTGACATAATCCCCCCCATTATCTATTCGGAAGGCTTTGATCTTCTTTCCTGAATGTGTTTCAACAAGAGCTTTGAAATCTTTGAGGTGTTGAAAGACCTCTGATTTTTGCCTGAGAAGAAAAGTCCATGTGAAGCATGAGAAATCATAAAAAAAAAATGAGCATGTACCTTGATTTACTTATTGATGGATGCGGTAAAGGGCCCATTAGCTCACTATGGATCGTATCTAAAGGAAAGGAGGGCTTTTGAGTCTTTCCTTCATCGAATTTCTCTTGAGGGTGTTTTCCAAGAACACATCCCTCACAAATTCCTTTGGCGAAGTGGATGCCAAGTAGACCATCAACCATTCCCTACTTGCTAAGTTGTTTTATATATCTGAAATTTAAATGCCGGAACCTTTCATGCCATATCCTACTGCTTTCATCAGCATGGGTAAGCAGTAATGTAGAATCTAGTTCAATAAATTCAAAAAATGTGTAGAGTCTGGATTGATGATTTCCCTCACCAGTAATAACCTTGGAATTGGTTTTCATGTCATAGATATCCACAGCATCAAGTGTGAATACAACTCTCTTTCTAGTGCCAGAGTTTTTCATTTGATACATGGAGATAAGATTGAAAGAAAGTTTGTGAATGTGTAGCACATTCTCGAAGCTTTCGTTTGTGAGTTCAATTCTTCCTTTGTCGGTGACCTCGACTAGAGAGTTATCCCCATCATAATAGGAGGAACTTTTCATGCATACAATGAAGATTAGACTTATTTTGTGGTTTCCATGTGGTGTGATGCTCATGAATCTACAATCCAAGCATTGGGAGAGGAGTTGATAGCAATCAAAGCATGGCTATAATTACCTTTCTTGAGATTTTGATATTTTGGCTTGTTCTTCTTGGCACCCTCAGGGATGTGATCTCCAAGGTATTTTTGTTGAAGTATTTGGGCCATTTGATCTATTTTTTTCTACATACATGTGGATTTTGGATGGAATCCTTTACGAAAGTAAGTGAATATCTCCCATTTTCTTCCCTTTCCACCTTTGGATCCGGAGGAATCGTCGAAGGGTTTTGAGCACCCTTCCTTCTTTGGATTTTCATGTCCCTTCCCTTTGTCTTTGAGTTTAGATTTCCTATTTTGGTGACTGCTACCATCTTGCACAGCAAGTGCATGTGCCTTTGAGCCTTTGATTTTTCCCATATTGATGAGCTTCGATTATCTTGTGTCAGAGACTCAATAAAGGCCTCAAGAGAGGGCATGGTCTAGGTAGCTCCAAAGGTGAGCCTAACTGAATGAAATGTGGATGCAAACACTAAGAATTATGGACCAAGTTTAGAGAGAATGGTAAGAACCATTTATTTCTCCTCCTTAGATTTATCAACCCCGAAAGCCTTAAGTTGGGACAACAAATCCTTATATTTGGTAAATAAATCTTGGAGATTTTCGAAGGTTTTTGGATCCAAAGTGAGCAATTCCACCTCGAGCATGTGTCCCCTCATCTCATCATGTTTTCCAAAAATCCCTTCCATGGTGGTCCAGGCTTCATTGGGGGTTTTACAGGAGGATATGTGAAAGAGGGGCTCAAGAGAAATGAGACTACAAACAGTTCCAAACGCTTCATCCATTTGATTCAGATACTTGGATTTTTCTATGGCCGATGTGGGTTCGGTCTCTGTGTTCATGGTTAACCTATATAATCCCTTCCTTCGAAGATGCACTATCATATTTTCATTCCATGCAAAGAAATTGTAAGGTGTAAGAATGAATTCTTTTGGAAATTCCATTTTTCCCGTTGTCTTCAATCTTCGGTACCTGCAAAAGGAATATGGTGTGTCTTTTTCCTAGAAATCTATCATCTCTAATACCATGTAAATGTGAAAGAACCTGCACAAATAAGATCTATCTAGAAAATGACATACACAGTTTTCAGAAAAATGATAGAAGAGAGAAACGAGAGAGTGAGAACAAAGAATTTGCATGATAATTTACACATGATATACTTTGTATAACTCAACTAATGCACACTGGGGGAGAACCAATGCATCATAGTGGTGGTCTAGAGTGATCTAGACACACACTAGTAGTTACAAGAGTAAATTTCCACCTAGTCTCTCAGCCTTCAGTTAACTGACTGAAACAGAGTGAAGTGAGGAGGAGATAAGGGAATCATGAGTAATGTGATAGTCTGGTGATAATCCCAAGTAAAATTTGCATCAATTAGTTGGTGATGATCCCAATGTGTCATCTAGAATCCACTCAACTGATCAAAATGAAGTGTAAATTGAAGAGAATATTCTCCTAGAATGTAGGAAAAGGAATATTCTCCCTAAACTATAGGAGACTGAATAATAAATAATAAACATAGGTAAAACCTTAGGAAAAATAAATCATAGGTGTGTGTGAAGTATCTCCAACACTCCATTGTTCCATAACTTTCATTTTTCCAAAATTGATTAGGGGTGAATGAAACAAGAATGAAGGAGGAATGGGAAAAGGCCCCCAACTTAAATTTTCATGAGAGGGGGTGAGTGGCACTCTCTTGTCTTATTTTGGTATGCATGCAAGAGTTCACAGTCATATTTCCTTCATTTCCCTACATAACATGGTGTCTGGGGATGTTGGCTAGTGGAGACTTCTTCAGTTATGTACTTTGTGGGAAGTCTCAAGTTCAAACCTCCCTACCCTTAAATTTTTCCCAAAACCCCCTAATTTAACAATTTCTTTTAAATTGTTCCCACGGTGCACTTAGTGTATTTTACCATTTTAAAGCCATTTTTTCCCCTAATTTATTGAGGTCAAAACAAGGTCATACGATGCCAAAATCAAGAAAATGAAGGCTCGTTGGAAATATTATTTAGAGAAATATAAGATAAAACTACTAGATTTTATATAAAATGAATAAAAACCATCTTATTTTTTTGAAAGATTGGATCATATGGGACTTTTGTTAGAGATAATGCTCACATTAAATGCTACATACCAGAGTCTAGGGATTGGATTGGGTTTGTTGGAGGATGTTGAGAGATTCTCTCAACCTCTCCCTCCAAGAGTGGAATTAGTTGGATTTGAATCCATCTTATATATGTGTATTGTGTTGTGTTCATGATATTAATATACAAACTGTTTGTGTGAGCTTAATTCTTCCAATTAACAATTTGGTATCAGAGTTGAGGATCATGAATGACTGGCTGAGTTATGGAGATAGATCTATGGATCCATTGTTGTTGTCGGCTTTGTGAAGACTATTCGATTGAGTGCTTGATGAGTTGTTCGAAGATATCAAGAGTATATTTCAGATTGACTATCGACTCCTGGTAGAGCCACCGGTTAAGGCATAAGGTAGAACGAGACCATCTGTTGTCCAGGTGAAAGGCATAAGGAGAAAGGCGAAAGGCACTGAACTTTATCGATTGTATGTGTCAAAGAAATAACAGCTCGACGGGAAGAAGTGCCACGCATTCTTGGATTACTATCGTTGTTTCATTTCCGTGGATGGAATCGTTGGTTGAAATTTATGAGGAACCCTGCCATATTGTGTGTGGAGGAGCTGATCTATACATGGAGGAGAGAGCGCACATTGATCAGTCATAGGAAAGAGGGAGACGCTATAGCAAGAGGTAATATGGAGTCATCTATTGCATTTGAGAAATTTAATGGAATCATTTTTTATACATGGAAAGTCAAAGTACAAATGCATTTGATGAATAAGGGATTGTGGAATTTAGTAAAAGGAACAGAAAAAGCACCTACAGATGACAAGCTATTAAGTGAATGGGAGAAGAGAGAAGACAGGGCCAAGGCTATTATTGGATTGGGTATTTCAGACACTCAATTGCATTTAGTTGATTTCGCTAAATCATCTAAATATATTTGGGAGCAATTAAGTAAACTATTTGGAGAAAAGGCTTTAAACTCAAAGTTCTCTCTTAAATTGCAACTCTTTAGCCTTAAAATGCAAGATGAGATACTGCTATCCAATCATATAAATGCTTTAATGTAACTTTTAAGGAAATTAGTTGATGTTGGTACCAAGGTAGAGGCAGAAGATTCTAAAGAAATTCTGCTAAATAGTCTATCTTCTAAATATAACAATATTATATTCGCATTAAGTCAAATGTCTTCTCGGTCCTTAGAAGAAATGGTAGCATCACTTTTATCTGAAGACAAAAGGATGAATCCAAAGAACACAAATGTTCATCATGAAATTGCATTGTACTCAAAAGGTAAGATGAGAAAAACCAAGGGTTCAACAGAATGCTTCTACTGTCACAAGAATGGACATATAGCCTGGAACTGCAGATCTCGTGCTAGAGATCTTCTAAATGGAAAAGAAACTGCAAACATTGCCAACTTGGATGACTTATCAGAAACAGAAAGTGATGAAGAACCATGAGGGTCATCTCTCAAACTGTCTAAAAATGAGGGTGGTGTGTTTAATGTTATTATGTATGTGTGGTGTGCTAGTTAAGTTGTAAATTTTCAATATAGTGTTATAATGCAGAGCCACAACTAAGGTTTATATTGATGTGACCCATCGTGCTTTGGGAGCATTAGTTACAGGTTATTTTTATGTAAGGTCAAGTTGTGAAAATGACTGCTAAAAACATTTTGTATCCAAATCATTGTTCTATATAACTGTTTAAATTTGCTCTTCGGGGGAATTTCATAGATGGAAGTGTATCCATAAAATGGTTCACTATCGAGATTGTCCTTCGAGAGGTCGAAAAGCGTCAGTTCTACAAGTACATCAAAGATGGTCAGAAGTGTTTGTACTTTAAATGAGTCAAGTGGGAAGATCGAAAGTGTGGAGAAGAAAAGAGTGGAAACCGTTAGATTGCAGAGTGGGTGTAAGTGTTGATGAAGACCAGTTAGAAAAAGAATTATTGTAATTTGTTATTTGATATTTTGTGTAATGTAAGCATTAAAGAGGGTGTTAGAGATAATGCTCACATTAAATGCTACATACTAGAGTCTAGGGATTGGATTGGGTTTGTTGGCGGATGTTGAGAGATTCTCTCAACCTCTCCCTCCAAGAGTGGAATTAGTTGGATCTGAATCCAGCTTATATATGTGTATTGTGTTGTGTTCATGATATTAATATACAAATTGTTTGTGTGAGCTTAATTCTTCCAATTAACAATTACTTTCCGTGTGACTAATGAAATGGGCCAATGTTGAAAACTTTTCAAACCGAGTCCTCACCTCATGAAATATGAATTAATGAGCCTTGATATATGGAATTGTGAATTTATAGGGCTTGAGAACTCAAAAATAATCCAAAATAACCCCCCCCACCTCCCCCGAAGGGTAAAAATATTATGGTCATGAAACAAGCCAAACAAGACCGAATTGAGCCCGCTTGAACGCTAACAAGATATTGTTGGGAACAATTTTACTAATGGTTTTCATGAAGGTGTCCAATAAGTGATAAAAGGATAGAAAACAAGGTGAATCTAAAATCCATTTAGCCCTACTAACCCTCTGATTGATAATTTAAGCCTTAACCAAATTGAAACTTGAACCATGTAACTAACTTGGATTGATACTAGGTGAATTAAAAGTTGATTATTGATACTCTTCTAGTGACTAAAAAAATAATTATGTGTTTGAATGAATCTTTAAATGTAACCCCATGATACTTTTGATGGGAGCTAATACTGTTGGATTACTGAGAGGGGGGGTGAATCAGTAATAGCGTAATTATAATCTTTTTTCTCCAAATAATCCAAGTGTTAAATCAACGTAGAATTATTATCCAATAATGAGAAATAAGAAATGAACAATCACACACATACACAGTACACCAGTGTTTTACGTGTAAACCCAAATTAGGAGAAAACCACGGAATGCTTTATCTTATATGTCATGAAGAATTACATTCATTAGAAGCACCAACTTCCTCTGTTTTCCAGTTGCAACTAGAAGGAGGCTCCAACCCCCTAGTTTCTCATGCTACAACCTGAGGGAAGCTCCAACTCCCCAATTCTATGGCTACAACCAGAAGGAGGCTACAACCCCCTATGTTCTCTGGCTACAACCGGAAGGTGGCTACAACCACATGTCCTTGCCCCGTCCAACCGCCCTGAAGTAGAAGTAGAATGATGGAACCACTGTCACACTATCACTGTGATATATATCGGTGTAAACCTATATCAATCAACCTATACCAAACAACCTATAATAATAACCTGAACCATGCATCAACATGTACCTCAACCTGTACCATAAACAAGTGCATCAACCATGCACCAACCTGTACCAAACAATTTGTAATCAACTTGTACCATAAACAAGTGAAACCAACCATGTACCAAGTATGTACCAATCATGTTTCAAGCACTCATCAACTATGACTCATCAATATGTACCAACATCATCAACTATACACCTCATGTATGTGCCAACTCATCAACTAC
>ML793017.1:60072-75594 GCA_009831015.1 Picea engelmannii
AAACCAACAAGGAACCTCTTAAGAAAGTAACAGACTAAAAAGTTTTACTCATACTCAGGAATTTGCATAATAGATCTTTTGCATTAATTCAACTGGTAAATTGGATCAATGGTTCTTCACCTCATACATAGAAATGATATGTATCATTTGGTTCTGATAAAATACTTCGTTACATTCCTTATTATCCACACACACTATCATCTATACAACATCCCTTATATAGGAGGTAAGATGATACTATCAATATCTATGGATAAACATTAAATAGTTTTAAAGAAATTACAATTAATATTAACATCGAATCTCTAGGAATCGACTCCATCCTCATGACACAAAGTGCATGAGTGATGGAGTCCCCCGTAATCTAGAAAACTAATTTGGAAGCTTCGATCCAACTACCTTCTCGAAATCTTCATCATCATACTGGTCCAACTGGTGCATTATGGAAACAGAGGTTTTGGTACCGGAATACACACAGTCACGGATCTAGGTACCGGAATGGATGTGGAGCAGACAGTACCGGAATAGCACATGATTTGGTACTAGAATAGATGTGGAGTAGATAGTACCGGATCAAAACTTCCTTGGGTACCAGATTGCACGATGACTGGTAGTACCGGAATGGCGCAAGTACTGGATAGGATGCTCATGAGTCAAACCATTAGGACTATAGAAAATAAAACACTTTAATCGAATTAATTCAAGAAATTTAAAAAAAACATGCTTTAAATCATCAATTACCTCTTGTGAACATGAACCGGGTCATTAGGTATGTGTTTGGGAGTAAATAGTCAAGTATGGGCTTATAACATAGGCAAAAAGGCTTGGATACAAGGTAATATAGGGCATTATACATGTCAAAATAGAGACTCAGCATTCCCCCCATGCTAAAGGTATTGCATGTCCTCATGCAACATCATCAAAAACTGAGACCCAAAAACTTTCTGCAAAATTGAATCCTTCTCTGTCATTTCTCTGATTGTAGGATGTTAAAACCAGAAACTTCACTCCTCAATTCCTTCTTGATTACCCTAGTGTATTGGATCAATCGTAAGACTTTGTTGAGTTTGGCAGAGACTTTTGCATGATGTTCTTTCAATTGTTCATTCTTTGCCTTGATATGCTTGTCCAATACCTTGTATTCTTCAATTTCTTGCTTCAGCCTCTCAATCCTTTCTATCAAATTTTCTTTGTTCAGGGACTTGTCTGGGCTAGATGTGATTGCTTCCTTAGTCACCTCCTCTTGGGCTTATTTTTCCTTTCTCAGACCCCTCGAAGTCTCTGTTACCAACCCTTATGTTTCACTTACTATTACCAACCCTTATGCTTCACTTACTGTAGCTCCACAGCCATTTCCTTTCTCTGGAGAACTTGGAATATCCATGGGTTCTCCTTGAAGAGAAGGTATATTTGGAACTGTCACCTACTTGGCCATGCTTCTGGTGGTCCTTCATATGGGGAGCGATACTTCCTTAGATTTGCTGACAGGGGTAGAAGTCTCCTCAAACAGCTTCCTCTTCTTTATTTTAATAACGGTGGTAGGCCTGGACACTTGTCTCTCCTGTGTCGTTTTGAATTTCATATTGAGGCCCCGAGTTGTGAATTATGGTGTCTGCTTCTGTTGACCAGCCCTTATTTCTATCTTGGAATATTGAGGCATAGGTTCTGGAATTTGTCCCCTTTGTTCCTTCTCCCTCTCGAGCTTCTTTTTGTTTCTGCTTGTCACCTTAGCAGTTTCTTTCAATTCACCAACCAGTTTTTGGAAAGACAGAGTAACTACCTCAGGGATATTTTCCAATTCCTTAACGAATTCTGGAGTGGGTTTAACAGTTTCTTCGTGTAAAATGTCTTGTTGATATGTCCCCTTCTTCTTTTGTTTCTTACTCTGTGATAGTTGATCTTTAGAACACAGGATTGAGCCAGACACTTTAGACTGTGCATATTGTTTCTTGTTCTGTATGTTGAGGTCGGGGCTCTTCTCTACTTGGCTAGCTTGTTCTAATGAAACCTCCATGATAGCTTCATTAACGTTGTTTGATTTTCCCCCTAGCTCAAAGTCTTCATTTTGTCTTTTCTCTTTCTAAATCGAGGTAGGATGTATTTTTTGGGATTGGATGGCTTTCCTCTTCCTCGATGTAGTAGGTTCCCCTACAACAGACTTTTCTGTCACTGATTTCTCAATGAGTTGGGATGAGCTGGGTGTAACAGTTTCTTATTTACCTCCTGATGTCTTCTTTCTGTCTTTATTTTCCTTTTTTATTGAACCCTCACTGTGTATCCCTACCTCCTGTATTTCAACAGATTTGAATATTCTTTCTTGAGCGAAATTTTGTTGGAGTAGTTGCTTCCAACTACCACCTTGTTTCCTCAAAGCATGAACAACCAAATTTTTTATTAAACCATGGTGATGAAGGCTAGTTTCAGGTTTCTTGGAAACTGGCCTCACTCCTCTCACCATCTTCTTTAAATTCATCCATAGGAAGTGAGGAAAATCAATTTATGGTCCTCCCTCGAAATGTGATAAAAGATTCAAATGATAAATGAATGTTAATGCATACCTTCCTTTGCAGGTGAGGAATTTCTACAGGCTTATGAGCATTGTCCAATATTCCTCTTTGAAGTAGTTTTGAGGGACACGCTTGGTCCAATCAGGGTCTTGATGTTCTGGCTTGAGGAATTTCTAACAGAGTTTCCTGTCGACGATCACCCTCTTGAAGTATTTTTCCCCAGCCATAGGGAGACCTGTAGCTTCTGCTATAGTGGCTTCTATAATTGTTAGCTTCATGTCTCCAAACTCCACACTTTCTCCATTATATGTATGTGCAAAGGAAAGAGAAATTTCCTCATGATGGCCTTTAAATTTTTCCAAAAGTGGCACCCACCCTGCCTGTTCATATTTTTCCGTGCAAGCTTGATATTTTGTTGTTTCCTTGTACAATTGAAATATGGGCTCATGCTTGTCGACCCCCATGATAGCTTAAACAATTCTCTCAGGCGTATGAGGCACGGAAAGAGGATCGAGGGTTGAGTACCAGATAACGTAGACTGTGATAGAGTACCAGACGGGGAAAAATATGCAAGGAATACGAAGGCACGGGATGTTTGTAGGTGGTGTGACAGCAATGGTAAATAACGCTCATCTGGATAGCAAATCCATCCAGAGGAGTATTTATAAATGGAAGTGTAGTTTACAATGGTCACATCGACAGTCATGATGATATGGTGAGGAAGGTCGAATCCACTAACGACTTACGAACTTGTGGGAAATTGGCGTCGGACAATATTCACGGGAGTGTTAAATGATGATAAGGGGTGTGGTCGTTATGATCGGGACTCATGAGTGTGAAATAGGCTGGGATCATTATTTGATATGCTTAGATATGTGGTTCGAGTCATTTCATATAGCATGGTAGCGAATAATAGGTTTATGAGGTTTATTTACCGGATAGACAGAGGGAGCATGAGTTTGATCGGGTAAGAGACATAATGACCTTGTACTCTTAGCATTTTGGGGAATAGGGACATCTTCTCCTTACGGAAATGTGGTCGAGGATTTTACAAAAGTTTGTGAAAGGGGGTGTGTCATGATCCGAGAGTAACCAGATGTTTAAATTCATATTTAGTCTAATTTCTTTAAAAAAATGAAAAAATGTTGAATCTGTATGTCCTAGCACTAATAATTGAGCAGCAACTTGGAAATATGATTAGAGTTGCTAGTCGCATCCTTACCAGTAACAGATCATCTGAGTACCGGATCACATGTGTGCAAAGTTGAAATTAGTACGGGATCATCTGAGTATCGGATTATCTGAGTGCCAGATCATCTATGTGTAGAATTCTAATTAGTATCGGAATAGCGTAGGGTCCCTTCTTCAATAATGGATGGGGTCTAGAACCGGATAAGCTCAGCGAGATGATTTAGCGTAGTGATGACCATTGGTACCGGATGAACATAGAAGTGATCATTGGTGCCAGATAAGCACAGAGATGAACATTGTTTTCTAGTTCTTGAGAGATTTCTGACACAGATTCTGGTGGCAGTGACTTGTAGAAACAGTTGGTGTTCTGTGATCAGATTCAATTGAAAAAACATGTAGATGGAACAAATACCAAAACTTAGGAATTCTAAGTTTGCATAGGAATAACACAAGAAGAACTCTGTGACAGGAGGGTATTCTCGGAATTGGATGATCATTTGTTAAGATTTATAGAACCCTCTTCTTTTAGAACTAGGGTAATCACATCTCCTACCGGTATTTCCTCTTTATTACAAAAATAACAATAATAATCCTAACTACTACTTTTATGTGGATTTTTATCGAGCCCAGATTAGTTAATGCTCGCTGGTATTTTCAATTTTAAAGAGTCTTAAAAACTTAAAGGAAACTCTTTATATTGTCCCGTGGATTTTTCTCGAGCCCGGGCTAGTTCCTGCTCGCCAGTGTTTTCAATTTTAAAGATTCTGAAAAACTTAAAGAAAACTCTTTATATCGTCCCATGGATTTTTCTCGAGCTCGGGCCAGTTCCTGCTAGCCGGTGTTTTCAATTTTAACAAGTCTGAAAAACTTAAAGAAGACTCCATCTGGTAAATGTCCTCCTTATTCGTCTGTCTACATGGGAACACAACCAACTTTTTTTTTTGTTTTTGTTAGTTATATCATAAAAATAAAAGAGAAGCTCTATATAATGACACACCTATGTACATAGCTAAATGAATTTATACAATTGAACTTATTGTGGTAGGTCAGCAGGAGGAGAAACCCTCTTGTTTACCAATTGCATTTCGGAACTCTAAAGAACATTTTTGACAAAATCCTCTTTTGATAGAGGCTTATGATAAACCTTTAGTCGATGCCCATTTACGAAAAAGGAAGTCTGATTCTCATCAATGGTCTTTATCCTTACTGAACCATTTTCATAAATTGTATCAACCTCATAGGGCCCCAACCATCTAGTAGACAATTTACCCTTAAAATTTTTAAATCTACTATCATATAGGAAGGCCCAATCTCCTGACTGAAAGGACTTCTTTTTGATGTACTTGTCATGCCATTTGGTCCTTTTCTCTTGTATCAGGGTGGTTCTTTGTAGAGAATCCTATCTTATCTCATCAAGCTCATTTAATTGTAATAGCCTCTGTTTTTTATCTTCGTTCAGATCCATCCCTAATTGTATGGTAGTTCTGAAGGTTTTTAACTGAAATTCTATGGGAAGTAGTACCTGCTTCCCATACACCAACTCATAAGGTGTATGGCATGTTGTATTCCTCCAAGTTGTCCTATAGGCCCACAAGGCCTCGGGAAACCTATCATCTCAGTCTTTGTGATGCAGCTGAACAGTATTAGTGAGGATGGCTTCTATCACTTTGTTGGTTGATTCTACTTGGCCATTTGCTTGGAGGTGATAGGGCGAATATTTTATGTGTTTGATCTTGTATTGTTCAGTAATAGCCTTGACCAGATTTGAGGTGAATTGTGTTCCTTTGTCAGTCACTACTTCCCGAGGTACACCAAAACGAGTAAAAATTTCTTCGAAGAGAAAGTCTACAAAAGATTGTTCATTGGTTGAATACAAAGCCTTGGATTCTACCCATTTTGTCACATAATCTATGCAAACTAAGATGTACTTTTTCCTGCGGGACATGGGGTTGATAGGTCCTACAAAATATAAGGCCAAATTTTCAAAGGGTTCGATCACTACTTGGGCTTGGAGAGGCATTTCATCGACTGCAGTAGGTTTTCCCATTCTTTGGCAATCATCACGGTTGGCCACATATTTGTTTGCATCTTTAAAAATGGTTGGCCAGTAATAGCCAAACTATAAAATCTTGTATGTTGTCCTTTTGTCAGAAAAATGGCCTCCACATGGGCCATCATGACAAGATTGGAAGATATCCTGCATCTCATCTTCCCAAACACATCTTCTGACTACCAAATCAGGTCCAGTTCGGTATAAGAAATCCTCATGCCACATATAATTGGCACTTAGTTGAATAATTCATTGTTTTTCTCTAGATGACATACTTTGATGCATATTTCTTGTTACAAGATAGTTGGATATGTCTGCATACCAAGGGGTGTAACTAGAAATGGAAAATAGATTCTCATCCGAAAAATCATCATCTACTGGAGTATTGTCACCTGTATGAATAAGTCTAGACAAGAAATCATCAACCAAAATATCTCTTCCAAGCCTATCAATGATAGTGATATTGAATTATTGTAGTAATAACAGCCATCTAGTCACTCTAGCATTTGTAACAGGTTTGTTCATTAAAAATATGATAGTTTAGTGGTCAGTGTGCACAAAAACTTCGTATCCTTTTATATAGTGTCTAAACTTGTTGATGGCATGTACTACTGACAAAAATTATTTTTCCGTGACAGTGTAGTTTACTTCAGTAGGTGAGAGATTCTTGCTGACAAAGTATATAGCATAGGGAATCTCCCCTTCCCTTTGTCCTAAGACATCTCCCAAAGCGGTATATGAGGCATCTGTGCAAATATGGAAAGGAAGAGACCAGTTTGGTCCTCTCAAAACAGGGGCACTTGACAGCTTTGTTTTTAAGATTTCAAAGGAGATTTGGCACTGTTCATTCCAACAGAATTCAGCATCTTTTGTCAACAGTTTGAATAGGGGGGCAGCTAGGTTTGTAAAGTTTTGAATGAACCTCCTATAGTAGCCAACATGCCCTAAGAAACTTTTGACTTCCTTTTGTGAGCTAGGGATCTTGATTTGGGAAATAATGTCAATCTTGGCAGGGTCCACTCTTATTCCTGTATCGGAGATGTGGTGACCTAGAACAATTCCTTCAGTGAGAAACATTCTAGATTTTTTGTGACTGAGCGAAAGGTTGGTCTCTTTACACCTAACCAGTACTTTCTCAAAATTATCCAATGCTTGTTGGAAATCATCCCCATACACCGTGAAGTCATCCATGTAGACTTCCACACAATCATTGGTCAAATCGGATAAAATAGCCAAGACAACCCTTTGAAAGGTAGCAAGGGCATTACATAAAACAAAAGGAAGAACCCTATAGGCATAAGTCCCCCAGGGGCAGGTAAATGTGGTCTTATCCTGATCTTCTGGTGAAATTTGGATTTCATTGTAACCACTAAACCCATCCAAGAAATAAAAATATCTCTTCCTAGACAAAGTGTCTAAGACCTGATCTATGAAAGGCAAGGGAAAGTAGTCTCTATAGGTAGCCTTGTTTAATTCTCTAAAGTCCACACAAATCCTCCATTTACCATTTTTCTTAGGTACAATAACTGATGGGGAGACCCACTTGTTATCTGATATAGGGTAAACGAAATTGGCTTGCAGGAGTTTCCGGAGTTCTTCTTTTACTATATCTTTCAAGGCTGGATTCATTCTTCTTTGGGGCTGCCTAACATGTCTGATCTGATCGTTAGTGTAAATATGAAGCATACAAGTGCCTGGGTGGATCCATTTCATGTCAGAGTAATCCCATGCAAAATCATCAGATTTCCCTTGAATCATGTGTATCAACTTCTGTTGTTGATCTATTTCTAAGATAGCATTGATATATAAGGACTTTCCAGGACTGATTTCAACGGCTTGAATAGTTGATTCTTTCCCTTCCTCTATTTGTGAAACAATGGATACTGTAGAAGTGGAAGGGTGCCAAATTTCTTGAAATTCAGGGCTAAAGATATGTGTGTAGTTAGGGAAAGATTGAGGATATTCAATGCATGTTGAATCAGCCAAGAATAGACTTAAGATTTGTTCTTCAATTTTCTCTTGTACTCCTTTCACTTGTTCAAGTGTCAACAAGGGTTGAGTGTAGTCCTCCTCCCCATAGGGATTCTCCAACCAGAGAGGAACTTCAGTGGTTGGTTGGGCGGGGGAAAAAGGATGAGTTTTTTACTTTGAGTGCCATTGGAAATTGTCATCTCTCCAGATCGACAACTAATGAATGCATCCGCAATGGCCAGCCAAGGTCGACCGAGTACTACTGGGTGTCCTAGTTTGCAGGATTTAGGAAGGATCACTAATAAATCTACAAGGTATTCATAAGAGGCCAAAGTAATTGTTATATCATCTAAACTTCCTGTTGGGGTGATGATGGATTTGTCTGCAAGCTCCAGCAAAGTTTGTGTTGGTCTTAGGTGATCTAGTTGCAGTTTTTTCATGGTGTTTACTGACATCACATTTATTTTTGCCCATAGATCAATTAGTGTGTTAGGTAGGGAAACACCATTAATTTCTATGGTTACCACTGGGTTCCCTAGATCACTATACTTAGATAGAATTTTTGTTATGAATTTTGACAACTGCCCCACCACCTGTATGACAGGAGGCTCCTTCCTCTTTCTCTTTGAACTGTTTGGACATCTATTTATTCTTCTTCTTGATTTGTGTGATTATCTACTTGTTCTTCTTGGATAACCACAGTAGGATTTGTTTTGTTTACAACCCTCCCTGATCTTAATTCAATTCCATTAAATGGAGCTGGTGTTATTACATATGTGGGGAAGGTTTGTACTTCAAGGTTTTGTACAGGTTGTGTCGGCCTATTATTTGGATTAGGGATAGGTTGTGCAGGAATATGGGTAGGCCGAGGGGGGTTTTGAATAGGTTTAGCTTGCATTTGTTGTTGCATATTTGGATTCATAGGTAGTGAAAGTTGTTGTTGCAACTGTGGAGATGGAAGAAGAGCAGGAGGATTAAATCCTGGGAGCAGCTAGGAAATGTTCGAAGGGTATTGTGGATAGGTGGGAAAATTTGCTGGCTGGAAGGGGAAATTCCCATATACAACTCCTCTCCACCCTTGTTTCCAAGGTTAGGTTTGTGGTTGTTGTCGCGACCATTGAGGATAAGACATGGGAGGTACCTAGTGTTGTTGTGGGTATTGTGTAGTTGGGTATGCAAACATGTTGGGATTTTGTTGTCTCCGTGGTCTCCTAAGGGGGTAGGATGTTTCAGGTTCTCCTCCTCCCTTGAATATGACCTTAAGTCAAGGTAGAGAAGGGAACTCATTAGTAGGATGATCCTCTGTACAGAGACCACATATTTCAATAACATTAAGGGGGAATTCCTTTTCAGGGTGCTTTTTCCTACACCGATGACAGAAAATTGCTAACACAGCATTTTCTTCCTCTTGTTTTATTTTAATTCTCATAGTATCAAGTTGGAAATTGATGGTGTTTAGGATATCTATTTTGAATTTTTCTAATAGATTTCCCATTTCAATCCTAGTGACACCTCCATATGTGGGTTTGACAATTCTGTTGTTAGGATCCCTTACACTTTTTCCAGTTTTGGCTTAACTGTGGGAGTATCTTTTACAATACTCTGGTATGTATGCAAATGGATTTTGGTACACATATCCATAACTCATGAGGTTTAGTACTTCAATGCAATCATCCCTCACACCCTTTAGAAAGATAGTCCTAACTGTAGTTGTGTCTAAGGAAAATTGCTTAGTATTTTGGTAGTTGTATAAGAACCTCTCTAGGTAATCTTCTAAGTTTTCTTCTTTAGATTGTTTCATTTTGAATATATCATTCCTAGAATCCCTAGGTCTGTAGTAATCTTGGTATTTCTAGAGGAAGGTCTCCTTCATACCATCCCAAGACAAAATAGTGTGTTCTCCTAGGCTCATAAACCACCCTAGTGCTGAATATTTTAGTGTAGATGGGAAAAGTTTTAATTTGTGAGCATTATCCGTGTAGTTATAACTCCTACACAGTATGTCAAATTCAAACAAAAATGAGTCAGGGTCTTCTGTTGACATACCATGGAAGTGAGGTAGTGAGGACAATGGAATGTTCTTCATCGCAACGCCTCTAGCGATATCTAGTATGGGGAAGCCAAATGTCTCATTTTCATTAGCTGCATTTCCCTCTTCTTTTGCCATATCTCCAAACAACCTATAGGGGGGTGGTGATGTCTCTCCACTGAGTGATGGTTCAACCACTGGGTTATTTGGTATCTCTAGATGTTCCAAGATTTTGTGTGGTTTTCCAACAGCAGATGCAGCCTCCTTTATTACTACCTCTGTTTCTTTTCCATCTTCTCCTTTTGATGGGGTCACTAGTGCTTCCTCTTTTTCTTGTTGTCTTATGCTTTCAATCTGAACAGTGGCTTTATATTTAGTGCCCTTGGCTATTGTTGCAATCGTTGCCTTTGAGCTCTCTCCTCTGAGAATTTTTCCTGCACGAATTTTAGATGAATTAGTGTGGGGGGGGAGTTTGTTGTTTGTTTTTCTAGATTTTCTGAAATTTGGGGAGAAATAAATCTACCCTTATTATCCCTATACCTACTCATAAAAGAAATTCCAATAAAATAAATAAAAACGCAGATTCCTAATTATCAAATGTAGGAGGACAACCTGAATTTGGAGCAACCCCACCAAAGTGGATGCGCAGGTTCTTACCTCTCGTCTTACTGTCTTCTCTCTGCCCTCAGATTACCCTTAAATCCAATCCAAACTTCATCAAACTAATCAAAACTCAAAATGCTACCTATTATCGTTTACAACTCCCGGGCAACGGTGCCAAAATGTTGGTGTATAAATATGTTCAATGTATACCTTACACTCATTTATATGTCAATCTGGGATTCATAATCAAAAGAGTTGTTACACTATATGTGTCGAGAACAGGTAACCTACCTATGTCTTTTTCATATAGGAAATAATTAATAACATAAGAACTATGTTTCTAAGATTTCTGAATGCTTCGAAAACCTTGAACTTAGAGGAGAAAACTGATAATGAAACTTCTTCAAACAAACAGTCAATCAAAAGATTTTATCTTAGAGAAACAAGTATGTTCATTCCAAGATTATGAATTATAGAGATGAACTTAAGAAGCGTGTCTCTTGTAGCAATCAAAACAGTAAATAGCAATCAACTCCAATCACTCTTGAAATCAAAATCAATTCCAGCTTTATGCAATTCAAACAAACCAGTACAAGGAACAATCAGCATAGCTGAGAGACTTCATTATGGAGCATGAAGAGGATATATAAAGTCTTATGGTTCCTTGATGTACCAAAACTAATGCAATCCTAAACTCGGGATATCAATCCTACACTTCAAACAATTAAATGGCAATCTCCAATATTTGAGAAGGAAATATCTATTTGATCTAGCACCTGATTGTTCACACCAACTTATAAATAAATAACTCAATGTTGAACTCCTGAAATAGATTAAAGATCATTAACACACACTATTGTAAAACACTCACACAATCACACAAAACGTATACAAGGAGGTTTACCTTGGTTGGGGCAGTGGGCCCTTGCCGAACCAACAAGGAACCTCTTAAGAAAGTAACAAACTAAAACATTTTACTCATACTCGGGAATTTGCATAATAGATCTTTTGCATTAATTCAACTGGTAAATTGGATCAACGGTTCTTCACCTCATACATAGAAACGATATGTATCATCTAGTTCTGATAAAATACTTCATTACATTCCTTATTATCCACACACACTATCGTCTATACAGCATCCCTTATATAGGAGGTAACCCAATACTATCAATATCTATGGATAAACATTAAATAGTTTTAAAGATATTACAATTGATATTTACATTGAATATCTAGGAATCGACTCCATCCTCATGACACGAAGTGCATGAGTGATGGAGTCCCTTGTAATCTGGAAAACAGATTTGGAAGCTTCGGTCCAACTGCCTTCTCGAAATCTTCATCATCATACTGGTCCAACTGGTGCATTCTGGAAACAGAGGTTTTGGTACCAGAATACACACAGTCACGGGTCTGGTTATCAGAATGGATGTGGAGCAGACAGTACCGAAATAGCGCATGATTTGGTACCGGAATAGATGCGGAGCAGATAGTACCGGATCAAAACTACCTTGGGTACCGGAATAGATTTGGTGTTAGATTGCACGATGACTGGTAGTACCGGAATGGCGCAAGTATCAGATAAGTTGCTCATGAGTCAAACCATTAGGACTATACAAAATAAAACACTTTAATCGAATTAATTCAAGAAAGTTAAACAAAACATGCTTTAAATCATCAATTACCTCTTGTGAACATGAGTCAGGTCATTAGGTATGTGTTTGGGAGTAAATAGTCAAGTATGGGCTTATAACATAGGCAAAAAGGCTTGGATACAAGGTAATATAGGGCATTATACATGTCAAAATAGAGACTCAACAAGGCCTATCTGTTTGTTGTTGATTCTGAAATCTGAATCTTCTCGGTGGAGGAGTGTCCCTGTAATCTTCTTTGTACATCTTCATATCCCCTTTCATTGTTTCTACATAGATTTTTGGATTTGTTTCTTGCTTTGTTGTTTTGGAGCTTGATCCTTTTTATGTCTGATTGTATCCAAGTCCAGACTTGTCAAGATGAGATTTTTGACTGTTGATAATGTCATCCAAAACTTTTGAGCTATTCTGCATATTTTTCTTTTGAATATCCTTTCTTAGAGTGACAATCTCTCCTTCCAAGTTTCCAATGATCTTGTCATTTTCTTCTAGTTTTTCTTTGAGTGTTTCTTCAATTATTTTATATTCTTCTATTTGAACCTTCAATCTTGTGATCATTTTCTCTAGTTATCGAGTGTCATTTTTCTTGTCTAGTTCTGCTTGTAGTTTATTGTTTTTCTTCTTTTCTCTTCTAATAACTTCTATGGCACACATTAATTCTTCTCGATAGTCAACTTCTGCCTCTTCAATTTCGTCTTCAACTTATTCATATTCTTCTTCGGCTTCTTCATATTCTTTTTCAGAGTCTTCTTTGTCAGAATCTTTTACTGCCATGAATAGAACTCTTCCTGTCTCACTGTCACTGACTTCATCTTCATCTGATGATGAGATATCTTCTTTGATGCATAAGATTTTCTTGAAATATTTCTTTGTAGTTCTTTTGCCTTTATATGTGTGTTTGCCTTTTGAGTAACCTTCATCATTTCTCTTTTTCTTATGAGGACATTTATTATCAAAATGACCAATACCATCACAATTAAAACAAATTAAAGGAAACTTACCTATATACCTACCATTGGTTCCCTTGTTCAGTATTTTGATGAAGTTGGCCACTTCGTCATCATCTTCTGAGACGTCGTTGTTGCTGCTATATTCTTCTTGCTCCTTTTTCTTTTGCTTTGATCTTTTGGATTCTTTGAAGGTTGTTTCTTTTACATATGGATTTTCATGTTCAGTTCTCATTTCATATGATGTGAAGATTCCATGCAATTCGTCCATGCTTATTGAGTTCAGATCCGATCTTTCTTCTAGTGTTGATATATTAGGGTTGAATCTCATAGGAAGAGATCTTAGTACCTTTTGAACAATTACAGATTCTTCGATTTCTTTTCCCAATCCTATGATTGCATTCACTGTTTCGTCAACTCTTAAGAAGTAGGCTGAAATATCCTCATCTTCCTTCATTTTTAGTTGTTCGAACTGACCTCTGTAAGTTTGAAGTTTTGTTTCTTTGACTTTTGTATCTCCTTCATAAATATTTTGAAGCTTGTCCCAAATATCTTTGGCGGAGTTACAATGTGCAACTTTGGTGAATATTGTTTCACTGAGACCATTCAAAAGTGCATTTGTAGCTTTGGAATTATTCTGACCAAGTTTCATTGCTTTGTCATTTGTTGGTGGAACTGTTGGTATTGTGTATCCATCTACAATTGATTGCCAAATTTCAAACCCTTGTGCTTGTATATATGTCTTCATCCTTATGCTCCTAAAAGCATACTTTTGTCCATCAAAGTGTGGTATTCCATTTTTATATGAGTTGGTACTCTCCATGATCTACCTTTCAGTGGTTAAACTGATTTCTGAAGGAACTTGCTCTGATACCAATTGTTGGATTACTGAGAGGGGGGATGAATCGGTAATAGCATAATTATAATCCTTTTTCTCCAAATAATCCAAGTGTTAAATCAATGTAGAATTATTATCCAATAATGAGAAATAAGAAATGAACAATCACACACATACACAGTACACCAGTGTTTTACGTCGAAACCCAAATCAGGAGAAAACCACGGAATGCTTTATATTATATGTCTTGAAGAATTACATTCATTGGAAGCACCAACTTCCTTTGCTTTCCAGCTGCAACTGGAAGGAGGATCCAACCCCCTAGTTTCTCAGGCTACAACCTGAGGGAAGCTCCAACTCCCCAATTCTTTGGCTACAACCAGAAGGAGGCTACAACCCCCTATGTTCTCCGGCTACAACCGGAAGGTGGCTACAACCACCTGCCCTTGCCCCGTCCAACTGCCCTGAAGTAGAAGTAGAATGATGGAACCATTGTCACACTATCACTGTGAGATATATCATTGTAAGCCTGTACCAATAACCTAAACCATGCATCAACCTGTACCTCAACTTGTAATCAACCTGTACCATAAACAAGTGCATCAACCATGCACCAACCTGTACCAAACAATTTGTAATCAACATGTACCATAAAAAAGTGCAACCAGCCATGTACCAAGTATGTACCAATCATTTTTCAAGCACTCATCAACTATGACTCATCAATATGTACCAACATCATCAACTATACACCTCATGTATGTGCCAACTCATCAACTACTTGTCTCAACCATGTACCCAACTTGTACCTCAACCAAAATCCCTCATCAATTTCATCATCCAAATATGATTTGTAANNNTATAATAGACCTGGTGTATATGATCACATACCTGCAAACCTTCATTAACTTTAACAGCAAGAGACTAGCATTTTCATCAAACATTTCTTTAGTCTCACAAGACTAGTTTTGGATTAGTCAACAACCCTAACTTGAAATAATCATAACTGTATACATGTAATGAATAAAGATTTGAAAATGATACACAATGTTCTTAAGTGTTTTTTATGCAATTCCTCCAGGTTTCACTACTTGGAACCCCTCATAAAAGGAGTTATGGCAAAAATGGCACACCTTGGTGAATTATGGCTTATTCTAGAGAGCGGCCTTGTAGAGTGTGCCCCACACAGAATATTTTTTTAATTGATCTGAAACTATTACACAGCATACTGCAGACTATAATCTAACCAACACATTTGGTCTTTCTAAATTTGGATCTGTTATGAAGAAGTTATGATGTTTTTACCTGAAACACTTGTTTTTGACTAGTTTCGGGACTAGCCACAAACTCTATTTTCCACGGAGTGTAACTCCAAAAATACAACGACCCACAAGATCAAATTTTTACCACTGATACTTGGATATGTTTCCACAATGGAATATCAATTTCACGGTCTGAATCATTCTATAAAAAAAAATTATTGTGAAAATGGTGAGATGACCTGAAAAAAAAAACATACCTTAGAAAGCATCATCAAAAGTATTTATCCTTCCTTGAATTCCAGCCTTCTTTTCTTCACTTTCCTCATAAATTCGGCTTAGATATCCTTTGGTTACCTCAGAAACCTATAGGTATTCAATATTCTCAAGTGTGTCTTAAATGAGAGAGCCTTGCCTCTTATTTATACTCTCCAAGTAGCTTTCTTAAAAACATCTTCTAGGTCACTTTGCC
>ML793017.1:96233-123922 GCA_009831015.1 Picea engelmannii
GGTCAAGGAGATTTTCCAATAGGTACCTCTCTAAGCCATGTAAAGTGGATGAATTGGATGGGGTCAATACTCAATTGGAATAGGGCTCATGACATACAAGGGGTCATAGTGTCTCATTCATGGGTGTCTTTGTAGAGGTTGTGTGGTACCTTCGTTCGCAATGCACTTTTTCCAATCCCATCTATTGCCTTTTATCTTTATTTCTTTATTTTCTTTCAATATAGAACAAGGAGAGGTTGAAGTTCATTGCCCTGGTGTGGTGACCAAGTGATGGAAATGTCACCCACAAACACCTAATGGAAATGAGAATTTTGGCTCGTGATGAGAGCACCTTTCTCTCATCCATGCAACTGTGAACCATTACCCTGGTTTGGTGACCAGATGATGGTAATTTCATACCACTAGATATTCATGGACGTGATAGGTCGGGTCTTGATGAGACCTCTTATCCTTCAATTAACCTCTTAAGAATTCTTTATTATATTGTGGGTCCCCTTTACTCAAATATAAGTGTTTCATTGCCTTCTTGGGTGATACCTGGGTGAAGCATCTATAAGGTTTATATAAGGCTTTTATATTTTACCCAACATCAACCCCTCTGGGACATTATCCCCTTCTTCCCTTAGAATGAGGGACAACCCCTTCTTGGGTCAATACACCCTAAAATCCCAAGAGATAAGGAAATGGAGGGGAACAATAATGGAAAGTGGTAATTATGGTCGAGAACAGTATGATGGATCATCAAGGGAGTTCCCAATAACACACCCATCCCCAAGGAAAACCACTTACTAAGGCACAATGTCAACCACCAAGGTGACGCAGGAAAAAATGCATAATTTCCAAGCACATATCATGAAATCTAGAGAAATATAAGATACAACATAATCAAATGGCTTGAATATTGAAATGATGCTCACCATAATACTAATTTCTACCTCATGGAGCAAGGCCCATTGTCTTCCGGAAGCCACCTGGTGTGGTGGATGCCATCTGCAAAAAAGTGACCATCTGTGGTGGTGAGTGGTTTTTCCATCTGTTCAAAGGGTACTTATGGTCATGTAGTCTCTCAGCGCTCCATATATTCAACCTAAGGGCCTCGAGACATAATCTCCTGAGCTATCCACAAAATGGGTATAACATCTACCTCCTACTTGGGGACATGTGCTCGTCGTAGAGTGCATGAGAACCACAACATCTCTTGGTAGACATGTGCCTGCAATGAAACATCAAACTGTCAAGTGTAAGAAGGCCTACTCATCCTTGTTCTCATAAGATGAAAATTCAAAACCCACTAAACTAGAAAAAGAAAATTTTGAAATTTTTGTTTAATTCTAAACTAAGCATGAAATCAATATGCAAGTAGAGTAGAATGAAAATGAAATGCTTCTAAACTAGTATGATAAATCAAGATGCAAATGCAAGAAATCAAAATGACTTACCTACTTACCTGGGGCCTTGGGGCCTTGAATATCACGTGTTGGATGATGTTAGGTGAAGTCGTACAACCAATGCAACCATTTGATCATCTCATCAAAGTATATCCCTTTGTTCTTAATCATATAACACAACAAAGATAATTCAAGCATATAATAATCATGAGTATGAACACACATATAAACAATCATGAAATAAAACTCATGAAGATGGGCGGGAGGGAGGAAATCATGTTGGAAACAGAAACCATCAGCCCAATCATCCTACCTGAAAGTGTATCCACATGATTGATTAATCCATCTATGAAGGGGGATATTATACATAGACGATGGCTCGTCTTCATCTTCACCTAGAAGATCATTTCTCCCTGAAGGTTGAGAAAGGACAAGAGATCCAAAGAAAACTCTATGATCTCCCAAACAAGAGGAAACAGGCTAAGGCACAGCCTTAGAGAAAAAATCCTTCGTCAGACTAAGGAAACGTCTCTTCTTTTTCTGCAAATCCCCACCCAAAGTCTCAACATGAAAGTACTTATGTTTGGTAGTATGGACCTCGTATTTCTTTGGGTGGGCCACGACCTAGTGTCTATCAAAATCTGAGTATGGTGGTTGAAAATCATCCTGAAAATGTTGCGTCAAGTCATCCTCAAATGGATGGAACAAATATGTAACCATATCATCATGTTGGCACATATATGGACCATCCGGCTGTAAAAAAAAATCCTCTGAAGAAATGATTTATGTATCCTTTATCCGAGATGTTCCTTCAATGTCATAGATAGGATCTCCATCAAAAATGAAACAACCCAAATCCCAACTGCATCTCCCAATCTGTATGAAATCATCAATGTGATCATCAACTATATATGGGGGTTGTTCCATGATACCATATGTATCATAGAAGCTTACTACTTCTTCTCAATACTGGATAACTTCATCTTCTTTGAAAGGGAAAGTAGAGGACAATGTCTCGTTCAGAGCTTCTGCAAGAGAAACTTCATCAAGATCCTTTTGGCAGTTTTCTTAATTTCCATAGTCATGGAACAAAACATCATCAAAGTTCTCAAAAGGATTATAACTCATCATGTTCTCTTCTTGATGTGCAGGAAGAGAAGAGGTATGGATTTCCTCATCAAGTGGAAGAGCATATACTTCATCTTCATCATATGTCTCATCCAGATCTTCTTCAATCTTTTCTTCATATATGGTCTGATCATCGATCGGAAAACCTTCTCAACAAAGATTGTGTTTGAGCTCTTGGAAAGCATCCTACAAATTTTGAGTAGCTGACCAATATTGCCTGAGAAATTATTCAATGATCTTTGTATAATAAGGGATACTTTTTGGATCATATGAGTGTGCAAGCCAATCCTTTTGACTTGATTCCAGTGAAGACATGAAAATTTTCATCGACACGTATTCATGTAGCACATTTAAGCTCGATGCATACTTCATATAATTCATGACATGGGCGACTGTTAGAGCAGGATCACCGTCAAATTTGGGGCAACACACTCTCCATTCTGTTGCACAATGATTTGGATAGCTAGGGACATTCTAAACATCAAGATAAGGGTACACATTATGGAATTCCCATGGTAAGTCTCGTGAGGCCATGGTTACATCACTTAGGGTAATAGCTCAATGCAGTTGCTAGATGAGCTAAAGGCTCATCAAGGGATGAAAGAGGAAAAAGGGAAAAGTCAGTTCTTGGAAGGTGGAGTCACCATATGAGATCATCAAGAAAAGGGGAAAAGTAATGTCCCTTGGGTGAAGTCATCGGGAAAGATAAGGGAAAGGATTTGGGATAGCTTTCCAAATTGTCGTTTAGGGTATGAAGAAGATGCAAAATCTTCCCCGAAAATGGTGCCAAAATATTATAGCATAATTTGTATGTTGGGAAAATCTTGACCCAACCACAAAGAAAGAGCTACAACTTTGGAATCCTACACCCAATGCTACCTTGATGTAGGTCCCGTACTTCAAGGGTGACTAGGTCACTCTAGGGAGGTGATCCTAGTGACCCTAGGGGGATTGAGATGGAAATAGATGGAAATAGAAGTGAAGCCCCTAGAGGTCAATTATAAGTGTAATACAAGGTATGGAGAGATGTATTTCAAGTCAAGTAATTGTTTCCCCACAAGTATAGTACTTTCCTGGATGATTGTACCTGCCCGAGACATGAGAAAAGACACTTTGCAATGATATATGTTAGTTGGATCAGAAATTTAAGCTTGTTTTCCCTAATTTTCATCAATAGATAACAGTATATATCAGCAATTAAATGGTACTATAATCTATTCAATAACTGCTAGAGATCAAGTAGAAAATACAAGAGAAAGACTAGCTAAACTCCAGATGAAAAACCAATATTGTAGCACAAAAGATAAGGTTGTTGTAATTACTTGACTGCAGAAAATTATATCAGCCTTATGGATGTAAAATTCAATGTATTACAGCAAGAAAATTAGCCACTTAAATCCCCTCAAACTTTTCCAAGAATTGCGCTAGGCCAAGGAGAGTAAGTGTGCAAACTTTGAGCAAAATGCAATGGTTGATAAGAGAGTTATTCAAGCAAATGAGTTAGGGTTTATGCATCCCTAATGGCTGAAGATTCAAGTTTGTAACAGAAGAAATAAGTATCCCCTTGATGGGGATTCCCTAGTGGTTGTAAGGTGCCCAAGGCACAAGGAGTACAATCCACTTTGTAAGAAGTAAAAATGACCGAAATTCACGTTTCCCAAGGAAATATTTTATTTCTCCAATGCAAAAAAATATGACCAGTGCCTTTATTATTGGGTTGATGCAGTCAAATAAACAAAGATCTAAGAGAAGCTACCTCATTGGGGGTTTAATCCCTTTTACTTCCCAATTCAAGTTTCTCTAGGCTAGGGTTTAGGCTAAGAGGGTGTATGCCCTTATACTTCTCTTAGCAAACCCTTGTATAATCAATGAGATGAAGCAATAAAATGATTAACATTATGGTGGGGGTGTATGCCCTTATGCTTCCCACCTAGCTCCTACCATAACAATACTTGACTTGAAGAAAATGATAGCATAATAGTAGAAAACCATACCAAGATCAAGAGAAATGCCAAGACAATGTTGGACAACTGAGAGGGGGGGGTGAATCAGTTGTTACTGTGCTTAAACAATTATGCCCATTTTAAACTATTTACAGAACACTCAATGATGATCATAATAATGCAGAGAGGTAAGCAATAGAATATTCAACATCAATCAGACACATGAAATATACAGAGACAAATATTTCCTGAGGAAACCCATAAAGGGAAAAACCTCTTCTTCTTGATATGATAAGTAATCTTTATTTTATGTACATTATCATTCTTGGGAGCTCCAACTTATATTGAGGCTACAACCTCTGTTTTACAAGCTGCAACTTGTTGAGAGCACCAACTCTCTGGTTTCTCTAGCACCCACTAGAAGGAATCACCAACTCTCTGGTTTCTCTAGCACCCACTAGAAGGAAGCACCAACTTCATGAGTGTTCCAGCACCAACTGGATGGAAGCACCAACTTCCAGTTGCATGGGAACCAACCTGTATAATAGAGAACAATAGTTCTCCCTTACACCACCCTGCCACCTTGGTTTTTTCTAGCTGCAACCAGATGGAAGCTATAACTCCCTGTGTTCAAGCACCCACTTGAAACTCTGAGGACAAAAGTCCTCCCTAGCACCTCCCTACCACCCTGAAATATAAATCTTTGCTTACTGAAATTCATTAGAGTGATATAGTGTTCATCAATTGCTTACCAGTCTCCTCACTGTTCTGCTACACTGCTTTGCTCTGCCTGCATCAGTGTCTTCCTGCTCACATCTCCTTGAGATTTTTGTTCTTCTTCTCTGTCTCTACATTCGCACCTCAACTTTATCTTCCTCTCTCAGATAAGCATTTATGTTTTGTCTCTTTCTTATGTGCTTTATGCTCTATGTATTATTTCCATTCAATGCGCTACACCTCTTCTGTGCATTTCATCTCTTGCTCACATAATGCTTCAACCCACATGAATAAATCTCTACAGAAGACCCCATCTCTTCTTTGTTCTGCGTATTTTTATCATGCCAATTCCATGTCCGATCATGCACCTAACTCTTCATTCTCTCTAGAGATCATTGAGAGATTGTTCTTCATCAGTGGTCGTTATCCTGAGATTCTTTGGCTTCTCTACTAGTTAGAGTCTTCAACAATTTTCCATCTGTCAGTTGTCTCTATGAGGAGTCTTCATCCCACTGGTAGTCACCTCGAGACTCTTTAATTCCTCTGGAAATCACCCTGAAGCTCTTCGAATTCTATGGTGGTTAAACTCAGATTGTTCATCATCAATGGGCATTGTGCTGAGATTCCTTATCTTCTCTGGTAGTCGAAACTCTTCATCTTATTTGTCAGTTATAGCCAGTTGTCTTTGGCTTCTTTGGCTTCTAAGCCTCTTCCTTCACGTGACCATCGACAGTGACCAAATGCCTATCCAAAAAGGTGCTTCCCGATTTATATCTAGTGAGCGTTGGCTCTGTTTCACGATATGACATTGTGCTATGAGCTTCATGTGACCACGCGATTGTGAGTGCATCCATAGGTGGTTTGAGGGAAACCCTCTTTTCGCCCAACAATTCACTACAAGCCTCCATGCGTCCTTTCTCCAAAATTGTGGTTTCAATTGCAGCCTGCTCACGAAAAAATTAAGACCCGAGCATGTTCTGGCCCCGCAATGGAGCACGACCATCGATCTCACGATCTTGACAGTGCTCTTGAATGGAAGGTTCATATCTTTCCTCTCAAGTCTAAGGACCAGATCTCACCTTCCTACATCAACGGTTGATATTTACTTCGTGATCTGGGCTCCGGGAGTTTCAAATATCAAACCCTGTTGTTGATGAATGGATATCTTCTGGAATGGAAGATCTGCTGACATCTGTCCTCTTCAATCGATGGCTCTGCCTTCTTTCCTTTTTCCACGAGCAATCCTTAGTCTCAATGATCAGGTGACATGTGGCCCTCTCAGATCGATTTCTCCTTTCGGGCTTCAGAATTTTCGATTCTCAAAATCTGCTTGCTCTCGGAGCATTTCACCAGGAGTCCACGATCTAAAGACGTGTGGTCTTCGAATCAACGGTCACAATCCCTTCAGGTATTCGGGGTTTGGAAATCTCAACTTTCCAACCTTTCAACCTTTCTTTGATTTTTCCTGGACCTAACAATCCACCGACACGTGTCCCTTTTAGATCAACGGTCATGATCCTTTCGCGTCTCCGAACTTTGGAGATTTCAACTTACACTGTCCTTCCACTGGAGTAGATCGACAGATGAGAATTCTCCCGAAGTGATCTTTCAGATCAGACATCTCGTGTCCACTTTGGGACTTTGGCATTCGGGACTTCAGAGCTTCTGTCATTTTCTAGTGGTAAATCTTCCGAAGTAAAACTCCTAGAGTGACTTCACATACTTACGTCACTTGATGATGTGTCATAAGCCTAGTAGCTTCCACGTGTCACTCAGATTTGTGATTTTCACGTACCTGAAATGTCGAATCAACTTGACACTTTTCATTATCTGATTGTGCCACGTGTCCTTGCTTACATGGTCTGCCACATATCCTTGTATATGTGATTTGTTGCATGTCCTTACTGACGTAGTCTTGTTGACATGGTCTGCCACATGTCCTTGTATATGTGGTATGTTGCATGTCCTTGCTGACATGGTTTGCTGACCAAAAACCCTGATCCAATAGTCATCATATGTCTTCCAAATCTGATGGTCCTTATTCATTTCGGGTTTTTAGGTTTTGGGTATTTCAAATCTCAAACTTTCTGAAGCATAACCTCCTCGCTTATTTATACCCGAAGTGAATTTCGTTCATCGATCATGATCCTAGATCGATAGCTCGATCTGTCTGCGATGCAACTCTTCTAGCTTATCCTTTCCTTCCACTTCAAATTGATCTGACGGTTGTCGTTTACTCTGGCTCTCCAGCTCTCCAAACTTCGGGTTTTTCAAGTTTCAAACTGAAAAATCCTTGGAGTGATTTTCTCCAGAATTGAGGATCGTGTGCCACCTGTCAGCCTTGACGATGGACGATCCCTGCTTACTTCGAGACTTCAGGACTTTGACAAGTCCGCTCTCCTACACTCATCAAAGTCTTAACCTTCTTGCATTTATTTTTGGATCCAACGACTGTTGATCCTCAGCGCTCAAATCCAACGGATCAGATCTGTACTTCTCCTCTCTGCTTCCTCTGGTCATTGGACGTTGATTTAATAGTCATCTTCTATTCGGGATTAGTGATCCAACATCCACTGTCGTTCTTCCTCCTGAGCTTTCTGATCTCTCTGAATTATAAAGTTTTCTAAGTGTTCAAAGGTCTCGATCTTTGCTTCTCCTGCAAGTCCTTCTCTTGGACCTCGGCCCTGGCACACACTTGCACTCTGCGTGAAACTCTACGCTATTCCTCCTGATCTTTGACTCCTTCTAAGCTTTGACTCCTCCTGCGAGTCCTTCTCTTGAACCTCAGCCCTGGCGCACACTTGTGCTCTGCGTGCAACTCTGTGCTATTCCTCCTAAGCTTGATTCCTTATACAAACTCATGCTATTCCTCCTAAGATTTCACTCCTTCTGATCTTTTATTCCTTCTGCACCCTCTGCCTGTAATAATTCCATCGTCGTTGTTGTTCTTGCCATCAATGACAAGCACACGCTTTCCTGTAAATTATGCCAATAGAAAATCCACCATAAGAGCTAGAAAAGCATCATCCAAGGCTAGAGCTATACTTCCACCAACTATTCACCAATATATATCCATAAACAAGTGTACAAGAGCTAAAAGGATCCAAGTGTGGTGCAAATTTCAAACTAAGGCCTCTCACAAGAGGGAGAGTTATGTTGAAAATGAGATCTTGTGATCTCTATTTATACAAAATGTATCTAGCATAGTTTGTCCACAAATTAAGGAGTAAAACAAAATATTAGGGGTCAACAACCCTAATATTTCCCCCTTAACAAAGTAATATTAAACAATTCTTAAAATTTCACTTTTTGCACCAATAAAACCCTAATTTAGGAGGATGTCACCCCTTTAGGGGACGTTTTTCCACTTTGAGGAAGTCGTTGGTGTTGGAGAAGCATGGATAGGCCTCCAAAGGCCACATGTCAAGCATCTAAGCACTCTCATCATGGTGAATACCCTTCTCCTCCTCAAACGCCCATGTTTCAAAAGAGTGGCACTTCACCACCATGCCTTAGCCCCAAAAGCATGACGCCAATCTCAAAAGTAGAATGTTTTTTTCCCTCCTGGGAAAATTGTTTGGAAAGTGAGGGTTGGGATAGGTTTTCCAAGTCATCATAAAGGTCATCCAAGTCTGATCTCTCTCATCCAACATGTGAACCCCTAGAATCCAACCTGTGGGCTTGTATCCCCATGGAAGCCCAAGCTAGGCTTGTTCTCCCAAAAATGTCCACCAACTAGGTCTTGCAAAGACAAATGAGCACACCCTCCAAGGATATCAAGTCATAACATCATGATAATTGAATCCAATCAATAAATAATCCATCTAAGCATGTGCATCAAAGATCACTATATCAACCAATTAATAGCTCAAAGACATAATGCGAATTTTCAAGCTTGAATATGGGAGGATTGACGAGGTGTCATATTGGGTAAATCTTACCCTAGGTCAAGGAGAATTTCCAAGAGGTCCCTCTCTAAGCCATGTAAAGTGGATGAAGTGTATGGGGTCAAGACTCAATGGGCATAGAGCTCATGGAATACAAGGGGTTGTAGTGTCTCACTCATGGATGCCTTTGTAGAGGGTGTGTGGTACCTTCATCCGCAATGCACTTTTTCCAAGCCCATCAATTGCCTTTTATATTTATTTCTTTATTTTCTTTCAATATAGCATAAGGAGAGTTTTAAGGTCATCACCCTGGTGTGGTGACCAGGTGATGGAAATTTCACCCATAAACACCTAATGGAAATGAGAAGGTTGGCTCGTGATGAGACCCCCTTTCTCTCAGCCATGCAACTGAGAGCCATTACCTTGGTTTGGTGACCAGATGATGGTAATGTCATACCACTAGATATTCATGGATGTGATAGGTTGGCTCGTGATGAGACCTCCTATCCTTCAACTAACCTCTTAAGAATTATTTATTATATTGTGGGTCTCCTTTATTCAAAGATAAGTGTTTCATTTCTTTCTTTGGGTGATCCCTAGGAGAATCATATGGAAGGTTCATATAAGGCTTTTATATTTTACCCAACATCAACCACTCTAGGCCTTTAGCCCCTGGTTCCCATAGAATGAGAGACAACCCCTTCTTGGGTCAATACACCCTAAAATACCAAGAGATAAGGGAAGGAGGGGAACAATGATGGAAAGTGGTAAGTATGGTCAGGAACGGTACAATGGCTCATTAAGGGAGTTCCCAGTAGAAAACCCATCCCTAAGGAAAACCACTTACTAGAGAACAATGTCAGCCACCAAGGTGAAGCGGGGGAAAAGGAATAATGTCCAACCACATATCATGAAATCTAGAGCAATATAAGATACAACATAATCAAATGTCTTGAATATTGAAATGATGCTCACCATAATATTGACTTGTACCTCATGGAGAAAGGCCCACTGTCTTCAGGAAGCCATTTAGTGTGGTGGATGCCATCTAAAAAAATGTGACCATCTGTGGTGGTGAGTGGGTTTTCCATCTGTGCAAAGGGTACTATTGGTCATGTAGCCTCTTGGCACTCCATATCTGCAACCTAATGGCCTCAAGACATAATATCCTTAGATATCCACAAGATGGGGATAACATGTACTACTATGTATATTTGATTAAATAAAGTGTGAAGACTGAACATAAGGATGATGAACAATATATCTAGGAAATCACAAGCTAGTGAAAGATAAGAAAGTTTTAGATGATAATAGAGGATCTTATATCAGTTAGAAGTTCTATCCAAAAGGTTGAAAGATAGAACCTCTCTGATCGAAGCACCCAGGAATTCCATTGCAGTTGCAAGGGTTTTGGAAAGTGAAGGTATAAATGTTGAACAACTTACAAGGGATTTGAATATTTTTTAATTAAAGATCAACTATTAATGAAAAATTAAAAATGGAAACATTATTGTTATAATTAAATGAAGAAGTCCAATGGTTCTGTTAAAAAGACACAACGCTACAATGACATACCTATTGAAAGATTATATAAACAGAAAATCATGGTGAAAGGAAAGTGTCTATGTGAGCTAATTTAGAAAATCAAAAATAGAAGTAGATTCCAAGAAAGCATATGAAACCTGAAACATACACATGAAGTGAGGGTGGAAGGGAGGAGCAAGGGAGGAGCAAGGGAGGATTGAAGTCCTCTACAGGTTGAAGCATGAAATAGGGAGTTGTAGCTTCCTCAAGTTGGTTCTTGAAAACAAGAGCATTGGAGTCCTCTACAGGTTGGAGCCTAATTTACAAGGAGTTGGTTCTTCCTTAAGTTGGTGATTTGAAAATGGGGGATTGGTGTCTACTTGAGTTGTTGATAAAAAGAAGAGAGATTGGTGTCACTTTCAAACTATAACTTGTAAATGAAATATAATTTTTATGATTATTACATTTAAAATTCAGAGTTTTGTACATTCTTGTTGATAAATTGTTATAAATTAATAAAGAAAATAACTTAAATTGAGAAAAAGAAGCAATATTGATTCACCCCCCCACTCTCAGTATTGAACAACACTCCAACAATATACCCCCCTTCTCCCTACACCCAGCCCAAAGAAATTTGAAGCAAAATCTCCTCAAAATGTCTAGAACACTCTTAGGGATCCATGAAAGAGGCATACATTAAACTATACTAGCCTCTAAAATATCCTTTACCAATACCAATCTCCCACCCCTTGAGAACCAACAATGGAACCAAAGATTAACCTTGTTTTCTACCTTTTCAATCAGCCAAAGACAGTCTTTCTTGAGGTAAGTATTTTCTTTTAGAAAGAAACATAAATGTTTAAAAACCTCTTCCAAAATCACATATTTATAAGGAAGTATCTCATTAAAATATTCTTTGTCTTCATTGAAATTCCCCATATAAGAAATGGATTATTTACCAACATTTATCATCACCCCAATATCCCAACAACAAATTCACAACATCTCATACAGTTTAGCAAGACCCCTTCTTGACCCATCACAAAATATTAATATGTCATCAACAAATATAAAATGAGAAAGACAAAAAGATCCCACTAACTTAATACCCTTGAAAGGCCCAATCCTCTTTGCCTCAATCAAATCTCTACTAATCCCTTCTGCTACAATAAGAAAGAGAAGAAGGGATAGTGGAAACCCTTATCTTTACTCTCTTATAGCTTTGAAGAAACAAGAAGCAATGTCAGTGAATGGGAGTAAGAATGATACAAATGAAAAATGGCTCATCACCCAGTTAATAAAAGGAATACAAAATCCTAAGTGAGTCAACATCAATCTCAAATATAATCGACTTACCTAGTCATAAGCCTTTGATAGGTCAATTTTAATAACCACGGCCATAAGGCTCCTGGATTTTATGGAATGGATGCCCTCTTGAGCCACTCCAATTGCTGCATGGGTTTTCCTCCCTTCTAAGAAACCAAATTGTTCCCCCAATATTAAATTAGACAACACTTTTTTAACCCTCTTGGAAATAATATTTATTATAATTTTGTAATGTTATTGTACAAAGAGATAGGTCTAAATTCCTTAAATGAGACAGGATTATTAGTTTTTGAAGTGATTGCAATGAAATTAGCATGAAAAATTGGTTTCCCGGAATATCTAGACTCCTAAAGGACCCTCATAAGATCCCCCTCTATGAGATCATAGACGACCAAGAATAATTTTCCAGGCCAATCATCAAGGCCTGTACTTTTATCTTTTTCAAACCTATGTAGAGTTGTCTATAATTTGAATGGGGTATGTGGTTTTCTCCATGTCTCTACCATTTCTAGTAGCACAAGAAAGTGGCTTGAGTCTCCTCATGATATTAACTACTACCCTATCCTAACAAAACCATCTAACAATGATTCAGATATAAGGAAATGGTATAGTCTTTTAGCCACACCATCTAATCCAAGCCTTTTATTTGTCCAACTAGGTCTCAACTTTATAGGCTTGATATCAAACATACACTTATCATCGAATCTTCTTAGAAAGAATTCAAAAAGAGGATATACCTATGTATTTGGGCCCCAAACTTCTGAGCAACCTAAAGAAATTCAAGTCCCCGCCAAGAATAATATTATCCATCTTCATCTGCCCCCGGGGTGTAGGGAAGTCAGTGATGGAGTGTAATGTTAAGGAACTCCATTATGTGAAGTCACCATTTTGAAACCTCGGCTTACCTTGTGTGTCGTGTATGGGGCATCGTGGTCACACATGGAGGTTATAGTGGTAGCAATCGAATAACACAACCCTGTGTCACGCGAGTACGTGCCCAACTAGTTGTTTATTCCACCAGTAATAAAAAAAAATATTATCCATATTCATCTAATCCCCCTTAAATAATTTTTCCCAAAAATTGACTTTGTCATCATATGGCCCATAAATATTCAATATTTCCAACTCTTCCCTAGCTCCTAAGATAAAATTCTAGTCCCCAGTGCTAAATCAAAATACCAATAATTAGAACAGGGAAAAGACATGTTTTCCAACCTATCATAAGCCCCCAGAACTCCCTCTGGAATCCAAAAATATAAAGTCCTTCCCTCCTAGAAACTTCTTAAGAACCCCAACCATTTTTCCCCATTCGCTCAATAAGTCCTGCAACAACAATATGTCTAGCTTATTAATCTCTATTAGTCTTCTCAAGGCTTGTTTTTTTTAAGGTTGGACAAATCTCTACATTTTAAATTCAAGCAATTCATGGAGAAACCCTTCCAAAGGTATTCAAATATCTAAGTACCCCATCAATCAACATTTTTCATCCATTTGAGACTTCAGTTGCAACATTTTCCTAGGATAGGTATATGAAGGAATTTATGCCTCTATTCAACTTTAAAGGGCCCATCCTCCCATTTATCCCTAACCCTCTAATAAAACCCCCAAATGATCTTATTGAAGGCTCCTTCCTAGGCCTTAGGTTATACCTAAATGAACCTTCTTGATTTATCCCAACAAAATAAGTTATTTTACCGGGATAAATCTTCTCAACACCTATTGGGCCAATTTGTTTACCCAAACCCATAGTTACTAGAGTAGGAAGAGAGCCCTAGGAGGGTTGGAGACACAAACCATTACAAAAAGCAGCTAAAAGAACTTGTTTCCATGGTGATCATAAAAACTATGTCTCAACTTGAACCATAACCTAAAAATCAAATCATTTTTTGAGGAGGAATAAAAATTTTAAGTGACTAAGTGATTTATGTTCTTACCTCCATGATCAAATGAGGATTGGAGGGAGTATGCTCCACCTTCTTCTTCTTCTAAGTCTGGGAGAGAATTCACACAACCATCACAACACAAGGCAAACTAACCCAAATCCTTTAATGGAGAGACATCGTCACATGTATCAAATTATTTTTTGCTACAGAGGCAAATCTAATGAAAGTCCCATTTTTAGCTTGAACTCCAATCGGAGGACTCCCATCTCTAGACAATTTTTCTTGACCTCCTTCTACATGTCATAACATTGGGTCCTTTTTCACCTAAACTTTCTCCTTAAATGGTATCCTGCACTCATCAACTATGTGACCATAATTGTGGCGTCAATTGTACTGGAAAGGAACACTATAGTAGTCTAAAGTCTGCACAAAAGAATGATTTCCCTTCTACAATGTTCAAATTTCTACCAATCAGTCCTTCAAATCCACCTTGATCGGAATTCAGGCCACTACCATCATGCTTGTGTCCTTAAAATACATATTGGCCTCAATGAAGTTCCCAATAGTGCTTCCAACATCTCTGAACACCTTGCTTGACCAAAAATATAAAGGAAGTCTAAACAATTTAACCCAGATAGGGACCAAGTCCATCATTTCCCTTCTAACATCGAAGAATGGTGTCCACAAATTCAAAGTAAGAGGAGAGGAGTCCTAGTGCCAAGAACTAACCAATATCTTAGTTACATCACTAGTTGTATGAAGAAGGAATGTCAACCACCTTCTTATAAGAACAAAGTGCATAAGCTCATACCCTATCAATTAACCCCGAGAATTTGAAACCTAGTCCTTTATTATCACCCATTTGATGACCCAAAAATGCCCAACCAAGGTCATATATGCCATCTCTACGACCTCTTTTAGCTTCATATCCTCACACATAACTAGGTTTAACAATGTAGACTTCTCCTTTATGTACTTCTTTTGTCCCCTCTTTGGGCTAACGCTCCTTCAATCAAATGCTTCATTCAGTACTTTACCACTTGATATAGATTGCATTCTTCTAGAATCTTCCTTATTTAACTGAGCACCAAAGCCTCTAATGTCAAACCATCTTAGTTCTATCCCAATCAAAGAAGACTCGATAAACCCACTTCCAAGAAATTGAAGATCTCCATGCCCAAATCTAGATTCAAGGGTTATAGTGTTACATAGAGCATAAACCTTTGGCAAGGTTGAAACATCCAATGCATACATCTCACTGAAAAGGCCAAAATGAAATGATCGTAAGTCAACCTTCTCATAGTAAAAGAAACTACCAACAAGCTAATCTAGATCACCAACCTCCACAACATCCTCCAATCTTATAGTTAAAGGATTCTATGAGTTTGACTGGAAATATTTAGTGTACCTGGTCAGATCTAACAATACACCCTCGAAATCATCCAGACCCACTTTTTTCAATCAACCCTAAAGTTTTCTTATTATGTGAACAAAGGACCATAGAATCTGAAGTGTTACCCTTGCTCAATGAGAAACTATGGGAATTGCATGCACTAAGAGTTTTCCAAAGTTGGACCCCCTCATGGGACCCCTCGAGGGGCCCTCTAAATAATACAAGGATCCTCAAGCATCACTCCAAACGAGCACTATTGCTAAAACTATATTTCCAAGTGATGTTCAAGATACACTTATGTTCTTATTAGTAAATGTTTCTAAAATTCTATTAAATATGTATATATTTGGTAACATATTCTGAACACTCATAATATTGAAAACCGATTTGTATGTGATGTTAAAAATACTAGAAAAGTTGATGAATTAATCACAAAAAATTAATGTGAGTATTGCAAGAAACGTATATACTCTTAGAGTTTTTAATCAATTCAAATTGTTGTATTCTCACTTATATGTTTGTTTATTTAATTGTTCATACTTGTTTATACAACTACATCGAAAAATAGTTCTAATTAACAAGACATACATTTCTCACTTTGACCTCCTATCAAATTAAAGATTAAATTTTTTTATTAAAAGTTAATGTATCTTAACAAAGTGTATTACATTTCCAATTAAACTATCAATCCATTTAAAATTGTTCAAAACATAATTATGATATAGAAATTCAAATTTGGATTTGGCACAATTCCAAATAAACTATCAGTCCATTTAAAATTTGTTCAAAGCATAATTATGATATATAAATTCAAATTTGGATTTGGCACAATTCCAAAAACATTTGTAATAGAAAATTTTAATTAAAAAAAATATGGAAAAATACATCACACTTTTATATATATATATATATATATATATATATATATATATATATATATATATATCTTGTGTCTTTTCGATACTCATGTATATTCCCTCAATGTGCTATCTTGTAAATTGTATTTCCAAATTCTTGTAATAGCTTGTATTTGCAATTTGAAGGACAAATGCAGATTTTTAGTTGGAATGAAATTTTTAGGTTTTCATACATAGGGAATTCAAATTTGTGGAAATTTAAATGAATCAAATTTATAGCCAAACTTTCATATCAATTTAACCAAAGTTTATTATTACAATTCAAAGTTATGCATGTGTATGTAATATTTTATACTTTTTATGTGTGCAGATTGATGCATTATTTCATATCAATTGCATTGTTTGGAAGGTTAAACATGCATATACATGACTCACTAAGTAGTGGAATAATAGAGTTAGAAGTAAAACATTAAAATCTTGTATTGAATGTGACTCAATAGAGTGCACATTAATATATTGCAATTGGTACAAGAGACACACAATGTGAAAGTATAAAGGATATAACTTTTTGTCACAATAATAATGACTTATCAAGTTAAGATTATATACTTGGAATATGCCTTTAAGCTTGACATGGAGGCAAAGAAGGATCAGTATCATTAGCCTTTTTTAGTGACAACTTCTTTTGTTTACATAAAGTACAAAATTTGACTATTTTAACTCCCAAAGATTTGGGAACAATCTTTTAACACGTAATTTATCTTTGAAATTGTAATTTCCAAAAAAAATTCACATAAACTTTTTTAAATTTAGTGAAGTAAACACAAGTTTAAAGTAGCGCATCCACAAAGGAATAAAGATGGATAGTTAATTCTTGCAATGTTTTCAAAGAACAATCTCTAAAATTCTTGCAATGTTTTCAAAGAACAATCTCTAAGAAATGGAAAATATGATGGCATTGCATGTTAAAGTTTAAAGTATTTTAACAAGGATGCTAGTACGACAAGAGTATTGGCAATCAACAACAATGATTCAAGCAAACAACATAATAAATTTGACCACATGATAATGAGGTCAAAGGCTCCATAAGTGTTCTAAATAGTACATGTGACAAGATGCTCTTCCCATCATAAACATGCCTTGGGTTGTGCACATGTGCAAAAGAAACAACAAGAAAAGAAGACATAAAAAAATGTCAAGACACTACTACTGTGCTCAATTATTTCATGGGAATAGAAATGGGAACTAATTATTTCATATTTGATCAAACTAATTGATATGATTTCCTAAAATAAGAGCTTGAATGCCACTATCATTGATCATCGATCCAACCATAACTAGTCCAAATGGTGAGTATTGATGATATTGCATATTGAAGTTGAAAGTAATTTAACAAAGATGCTAATATGGAAAGAATATTGGTGATCAACAAGATTGATTCAAGCAAGCAACCCAAGGGATTTTACCACATGATAATGAGGTCAAAGGCTCAATAAGTGTTCCAAATAGGACATGTGACAAGATGGTATTCCTATCATAAACATGTATTTTGTTGTGCACATTTGAAAAGAAACAACAAAAAAGGATGATATCAAAACATAACTAGTCCTAATGGTGAGTATTGATGGTATTCCTATCATAAACATGTATTTTGTTGTGCACATAACTAGTCCTAATGGTGAGTAGTGATGGTATTCCTATCAACAAGATTTATTCAAGCAAGCAACCCAAGGAAGTTTACGACGTGATAATGAGGTCAAAGGCTCAATAAGTGTTCCAAATAGGACATGTGGCAAGATGGTATTCCTATCATAAACATGTATTTTGTTGTGCACATTTGAAAAGTAACAACAAAAAAGGATGATATACAACCATAACTAGTCCTAATGGTCAGTATTGATGATATTGCATCTTGAAGTTGAAAGTAATTTAACAAAGATGCTAGTATGGCAAGAATATTGGTGATCAACAAGATTGATTCAAGCAAGCAACCCAAGGGAGTTTACCACATGATAATGAGGTCAAATGCTCAATAAGTATTCCAAATAGGACATGTGACAAGATGGTATTCCTATCATAAACATGTATTTTGTTGTGCACATTTGAAAAGAAACAACAAAAAAGGATGATATCAAAACATATCAAGAAGACATTACTATTGTGGTTAATTATTTTACAGAAAGAGATATGGGAACTATATGGATGTATAGTTGAAAAAACTCAGTATTAATATGTCCTCGACTAAGATCTCATATGTGACTATCATTGACTATCAATCCAACCACAATTATTCATCGTGGTGATTATTGACCCAAAACTATGTCATTGATGCTTCTTAACTATGATTTTGTAAGAGGAACTATGGCATAGCGATACTTAGGTGGAGAAATATTGTCCCCAGTCATTATTATTAGGATGTGAGTGGTGAATTATATATTTCTAGATCATCATAATGTGCAACACTTGGTTATTGTAGCTCCATAGTAGAATACACAGATGGTGTAGGTTCTAGTACCTACAAATTAGTACAAAAATAAGCAGCAAGATGAATTGCATCTGGAAAAGAAATAGTATATTCAAAACCTACTCTCACTTGTCTCATATAGACATCGATAATGATAATAATAGTATACCAATACTTACTATGTCCACCATTAGTATATACTGATGGATTATTTCAACCAATCATCGCCAATGGTGTTAAGCATTTGGCTAGTTCCATACTAATAGGTGCCCATTCAAAACCCACTAGGTGAGGCGCCCTAGTCTACATGTCATGTACCTTCTTTCTTTGGCCATTGGGGTGCTCCATACTAAATTATATATTTAACTAAAAAAATTGTTAGGCTAAATTATAACACTGACAGCAATATTGTTTAAAATTCATATGCACAAATGTTATAGTAATAGAATAAAAATGCATATTCCATACATTTCCCATTAAATAGAAGGCACCACACATAATATTTCACACAAAAACAATTCCAAGTAGATATAGATGTGAATATTTATATATGCATTAAGGTAAGTCCACCAAACTAGTGGTTGAGGAGAAATTCACCACCCAACCATAGGAATCAACTAGGGATTATACCCCCAAGCCAAAACATGATTCCATCGGGGTGAAGGAATCTCTTGTAGAGATATAATCTCACTTATCCCAACCCATTGGTCTCATCTCAAGCCAATATGCTCGCAACTATGCATTGAAAGCCTTCATACAGTGAGCAGTCCACCATGGCACTATCTTCCCATTCACAACTTAAGGAAGATATTCCCTTTATATATCCATAGTCCCTTATAGATCTTCTCCACTTCCAGTTCAAGAAAAAAGAGTCTAATATTGTTGGTTTCTCACTTCAAATGAATTGGAGGAGAAAACTCAACCCAAACAATCCATGAGCGGCACCAACAAGGTTGCAGTTTTATGGTGTTTTCTTCAGCTATTATGGACAACCCAAGAACAATGTACCATCTGATTTCCTCTTCAAATTATTAGATCAATTCCATAGCCCCCATAAGCTCTTACCAATGATAATTTCATGGAAATATTCTTGCCAATTCCAAGCATGAAAAAACATGGCATTCACACAATCCTCTTCAATAACCCAAGAGAGGAAGAATATGAACGAATGAATAATGCTCATGGAAGAGTGCTCCCAATTGGAATGGAGGAGATCGATAATAATCCATGAATGAAGGTGAATAATGGTCTTCCCCCAAGACTTTGGATAAGACAAGTGTGTTCTTCCCAAGAATCTTGGAAAAAATGTCAAAGGACAACACAAGTCAAATATTGATTTGAAATCATTGTAAGAAAGCGTGGCTAAGAAAGGTTGCACCTAAAAGAACAAATTTCAAGTCAAATCAACCATGCAACCCCTTTAATATTCCCCTCTTGTGGTATCATGGTCCATGTGTTGCTTCTCAAGCAACATTTTTGGTGGATAGTATATTATTATGTGTTTCCTCTTTATTCGTGCTTTTATATAAACATAGTACACCATGAAAAATATAACAACCACACCATAACCTATATCACCATGGGGACTTGTACACATTCACTACTTGGGCCTTAGTCTTGAGCTCCCCACTAATAATATGTATTATACAATTACATTATTTATACATGGGATCCTTATAGCTCATTGTTAGATACTTAATCCTTTGGATTACAATATATTGTAAATATTAATTTAGGATAAATATGAAGATTCATAAGTAAATAGGAAGAGTCATCAAACCTCTTAGAAGATGAAACCAAAGGTCATATGTCATGATATTTATATGTGGCTCACTTAATAAAATTCATTCAATGTGTGTAGTTATTCAATGCCCTATTTGTTAGTGGTATCAAAGCCTTGGTTTTTTGTATAACTCCATGATTTGCTTCCCTTCTAATCAGTGAAGAAATATTCACAATGATCACTTGGGATTGTTTGTGAATGTTTATATAGGTCCCAAGTTTCTTCTTTGATCAGAGGAGAGCAACTCGCAAGGTCATTGAACATCGAGAACGAATGCTACGCTCCTATCTTTTATATGTTTGAAATATTGTTAATAGGTAAAAGGAAGTGCATCTACTAATGGGTAAGGCAAAGTTCAGCTACTTACTAAAAGGTAAAGCGACCAGAACTCGACGAACGGTAGCCAGCTCGTTTCAATGTTTACAATTATGACTTCCCCTTGGATTAGGGATTAGGGATTTATTTCTGTATTAGGGATTGATTTATCTTATCTATATCAAACACTCATTTTGTAGGCCACCAATCCCTTGATCTTCACTTGGTTTTCATTGTTTTGGGAGCCACTCACTCTTCTACACATGGTTGAAGTTGCCATCTCTTGCAATGATCTTGAAAGGATTTTCAAGCTAGGAATCAAGTATCGTCTTACCCTCAGAAGTTGAGGGTGGGTTTGTGTTCTTTGTATTCTTATACCCTTCCTTTTTCTTCTTCTTTTGTTGTACAGTTTAATTGTTTAGAGGTGATTTTTGTGAATCCCTCAAATAATTCGAGCTTTATATTTGCCTCTGATGTGTCCATTAAATTTCCAAATTGTCAGAAAGATTAGATCTGGAGAAAAGGTTGTTCAAATCAAGGTTTCTAAGGCTTCTTCTAGAAAATTTACGAATTGAATAATATCATATTTCACAATGTTTGGATAAAGTAATCCATTTCGGAAACTAAGTTCCAAACCATTTGAATCATAGCCAACATTTGGGAAAACCAACACTACAAATACTAATCCATGTATCTCAAATAATTTTGGTAGCATAAGTCCATTTGGTGCATAGACTGGTAGTTAAGTGTTTGGCAGCACAACAACTAGCATTTTTGGAACCACAGACTCCCATGTCATTGGATTCGTCCACCTTATCATTTGCCACCTCTTCTCCAGCTTTTTTCACCTCTTCAAAACCATCTTTTGGTGCACTTTCGACACTTGCATTCAGTATTACAACATCTACTCCATTTGGTAGAACATCTACATTTGGACAAGAACCTACATTCAGGTCAACAAGTGCATATTCCTTTGGGGCTTCCAATACTCTACTTTTGGGGGCTTTCAATACTCTATATTTTGGGGCTTCAAGTAACCGTTCCTTTGGTTTTGGAGGCACTACAACTTTTGGTCAATCAACACCAGCATTTGGTGCAACATCTGTAACTTCAACATTTGGGATCAACACAACATTTGGAAGCACCCCATCTCCTTTGGGTTAGAGTTCAGCTTTTGGAACTCAGTCAAAAACTCCAACATTTGGAATCCCTACATTTGGACAAACTTCCTTTGGTATAAATCATGGAGGTAGTAGGAGAGGACTTGGAAATAAGTATTTCAAAGGAAGGGGGTTAGGCACAATCAAGGCAATAGATCTAATGTTCACTATGTTCGTTGTGGCAAGAATGGACATGATGCAAAGAATTGTAGGATCTCAGAGGAGAAGATCAAAGAAAAGTAGGAACAAAAGGAAGAAAAATGYAAATCTCATGAATCTGCTCATTTTGTTGTTGCTCATTGTAATACCGACATAAATGAAGAATTGTTCAAAACTTCAATTACTTCTTGGAAAGATTCCTAGTTGTTTGACATTGGTGCTACTTGCCACATGACATTCCRAATATATTTTTTGAAGAATTGAATGATGATGTAGAGGGTGTAGTATACTTTGTAGATAGATCCAATCCCAAACCTATGGGAATTGGCACCATCATGTTGAAATTGCCTGGATTCCTAGACTTTCTTTTGCATGATGTTATTTTTCAAGAATGTGAAGTTGATGGTTGGGGTTGATGCATTTTTGTGTGTAGTATATGTGAGAAATAGAATTCCATCTCATGCTCTTGGGAACAAAACTCCTTATGAAATGTGGTATGGTCACATTCCTTCAATGAGGTATCTCAGGATCTTTGGTTCCACTTCTTATATCTTAATTCCTAAGGAGAAAAGAAACAAACTAGGAACATGGAGTTGAAAGTGCATCTTCTTGGGGTACTCAAATATCGCCAAGGCATTTCATCTTTACGATGAGGTAAATAAAAATTTTATTATTTCCATAGATGAGATTTTTCTTAAATCCACTAAAAATGACAAGATTGTTGAGCGACAGCTTGATCATCTTGATATAGTTACCCATGTAAATCCATATATTGATTTTGATAATGAGATTCCACATCTTGAAGAGGGGATCCCTTTAGTTTATCAATCTCTAGAATCTCCTTTTGAATTGTCATCTCCCCCTCATGTAGAATATCTAGCCACTTCATCTAAACAAGAGGTTCAAATGTATGATGTGATTGAGAGGATTGAAAGCTTGAACCTTGATGGGAATGCGGTATCATCTCAATCAGTTGATAAACCTAGACCATCACTTTAATTTCCAAAGTATCTCCTAAAGACGCTTGAAAGTATTCATCCTAATGAAGTTAGAAAGACAGGAACCAAAATTTCAACAAGACAAGATGATGGAGGTGATGTAGATCATTCAGATTTAGGTGATGTCAATTATATGGATGTTTCATATGATTGTGAATTGAATTTATCTACTAACTTTGAACCAACTTCCTTTGAAGGAGTTGTTTCTCATGATGGGTGGAAAGAAGCTATGTGGAAGGCGTGTGATGCTCTAATCAACAATGGGACATGGAAATTGGTGGATCCTCCATTTGAAACCAAACCAATTTGTTATAGGTGGGTCTACAAGAAAAAGTGCAAATCAGATGGCTCACTTAACAAGCATAAGGTGAGGCTTGTGGTGAAAGGATATGCACAAAAAGAAGCATCAACCATGAGGAGATTCTTTCCCCCAAGAAAACATGGGCTAACTATTCGTGTTTTCTTGTCTTTGGCAGCACAAAAAAGGTGGAAGATTCATCAAATGGATGTAAAGACAACTTTCTTGAAAGAATATTTGAAAGAGATTGTATGCATGTCTCAACCAGAAGGATTTGTTGTGAAGGCTCAAGAAAATAAGCTATGCAAGCTCATTAAGTCTTTATATGGCCTAAAGCAAGCACCTCGTGCATGGTATGAAAAGCTAATTGATCATCTTTTGAAGATCAATTTCAAGCAAGAAAAATTGGTGTGTATATTGTGGTGTATGTAGATATATTTCGATAACAAGGAATGATGAAAAATATATTGCATCCATAAAGAAAGAATTGAAGAAGGTTTTTGAGATGAAAGACATGGGACATCTTCACTACTACTTGGGAATTGAAGTAACTAAGAATCTAAGGTATATATTCATCTCCCAAAAGAAATACATTGGAGAGTTGTTGAATAAATTTGGCATAGTTGATTGTAATTCTCTCTCTACTCCAATGGAGAAAAATTTGAAGCTAACATCAAAAGAAGGGAATGAATTTCAGGATGCAACTAAATATAGACAACTTGTGGGGGTTATGATCTACCTTACCGCTATTAGACCAGATATTTCATTTGTAGTTGGAATACTTTCTAGGTTCATACAAAAACCTTGTGAAGGACATTGGTGTGTTGCAAAGAGAGTTCCAAGGTACTTGAAGGGAAATCAAGATTTTGGGATCAAATACACTAAGGTGGAGGACTTAAAAATAGTTGAACACACAAATTCATACTTTGATGGAGATAAGGAGAATGGAGTGTCTACTCCAGGATACCTCATGAGTCTTGGATCGGCAACTATCTCTTGGAGATCACATAAACAGTATGTTCCAATAGATTCCACTACAGAGGCAAAATGTGTAGTTGTTTCAAAGGCAACAAAGGAGATTTTGTGTGTTAAACATCCACCTATTAGATTATTGATTAATCACTACTGCCTTCAACCCACTGGTTAGTTAGTATGCCTTCTTCGACTATTGATCGTCACCCATGCCCGCCCGCTTGCCTGTTAGGGAGGGTTGAGAATCAGAAGAGTAGTATAAGCCTACTAGAATTCTTGAAGCAAAGTCACTTATTTGGTGGTTCAGCTACACAGCATGTGGAAGCTTATATTAAAACCTAACACAAAAATGTTTAACCAGTTCTTTATAATGTGAGGTTTTCCCTCGACAAAGTCTTATGTTATGCATAAAACCCCTTATTAAGCCCTAAATATTGAATTATTACATTTATAGTGTTATATTTGTATGTAGGATAGAACTCTTCATTGAACCCTTTCATATAATTGTACCATTTGTCTTATATATATATATATATATATATATATATATACACACACACCAATGAGACCTATTCTTAGGATGATATTATTTCATCTCATATTGTCTTTTGAAATGGATATATGGTAAAAGAAGTTTTCTCCCTTGAAGTGGATTGTATTGATCGAATTTTTATCATTTTTAAGGCGTTGGATCATAACATTTGGTTTTAGAGATTATGATCCTAGGGTTTTGTTCCTCCAACTGAGACATCTTGGAATTTTCGCAATAACATTTTTTTCGGAAATTTCAGACATGAAGTTTTGAGGATATTGAGGTGAAATATGAACGTACAGGTAGAAAAAATTTCAAGGTCTTGGTCCTTATAGTTTAGGAGATATATACTATGGCATATAGGGTTTGTGGTTCATGTTGAATTCAGTTTTAAACGAGTCGTCTTGGAATTTTCGTTATAACTATTTTCTAGGAATTTTCAGACAACAAAAAAATGTGTGGACTCAAGAGACATTTCATAATACAAGTGGAAAAAAAATTAGGCTCTGGTTCACTATACTTTTGGAGAAATAGTCCATGAAAGACAAGGTTTGTGACTAATCCTAAAATCAATTTTAAAAAGTCATATTGGCATTTTCGTTGTAACAACGTTTTTGTCACGTTTCAGACTCTAAATTTTTTAGAATCATAAAGAGACATAGAAAATTATATGTGGTAAAATTTTCAAATTTTGAATCATTTTAATTTGTTATATATAACTTGTGTAAGTTGGGGATTTTTACTAATCCTTAAATTAGTCTTAAACAAGTTATTTTGGTACTTGTGTTATAACATTTTATCAATGAAGGTTCAGACTGTGAAATTTTCAAGAGTTTAAAAAGTCATATCAGAGAACTATTGGATGAAATTACATACTCATAAGGAATCAAAGTTCAGAGATATATCATGACAAAGGTCAACCATCCATACATATTCCAAATTATAGATTTGAAAGGTACATAAAATTGGCATAAATTTTTGTTGGAATATTTGTTTTTGGTAATTCAAAATTATGATAAAGAGAAAATAGAGTATTATTATCATTATTCCACACGGCTTCCAAAAAAATTAACACCAATTAAACCTCTAGAAGTCTCATCTATAACTCATGAATAAAATGAGCAAATACATAACAAGCTATTTGAATTGGAGGAACAACTTAATGATTTGAGTGTTAGGTCAATAACAAGTGATGAGTTTGTAAACACACAAAATTCACTAAATGGAAAAGAATATGTATGAAAATAAGAATGACATGAAAAACAAGATGGATGAAATGGAAACTAAGATGGATTAGAAGATAAAAATAAATAAATACAAAAATCCATAAAGGAATTGTAAAATTCCACATCTTTCATGATATTTCATGCTCTAAATGAGAGACTCCATAAAGGAGATATCAAAGTGCAAGGAAATTATGAAAATAAAGAAGAACAAGGTTGTTGAGACTTAATCACATATGAGGAGTATTTTGTCACTTTTGGAAAGCACAAATTATGAATCTCAAAATCATGATCATTCAATACTCCAAGATCCACGTTATCAAGGCTTCAATTCGACACCATGGAACTACTTCATTCTAAAGATCGATATGAGGAAGTTTGATAGAAAAGATCCTATAACATGGATATTCCATATGAAGCAACACTTTGATCTACACCAACTGTTAATCTTACAAAAGGTACCTATTGCATCCTTGTACTTAAAAAATTATCATTTTGTTTGGTATCAATAATTTTGTGAAAGAAAAAAGAATTTTATTATCTCGTGGTCCATTTTTATGGATGAATTGATATCACGTTGTGAGGATATTAAAAGCAATACATTCTTTAATAAATTGATAAAACTTTGGTAAAAAAGCTAGTTACAAAACACATTCAACTATTCTAAAAGATCAGTATCAAGGTAAAAAATATTCCTTAGGATAATTTGTTAGATCTCTTTATATGCACTTTAAAGAAGAACATTCAATAAGAGGTGCATCTCTTTGAACCTGAATCCCTAGAACAAGTTTTCAGTATGGCAAGTTGTAGGAATTATGACCAGCAGAGCAAGAAATAATGACACACATAAATCATCATAAGAACGTAAAGATACACACAAAACTCACATATTCATTAATGTAAAAAATAATGATACATCTCTCTTACACACAATACATTCGTGAGGCATCATAATATAGCATTGAGGTTCTCATAACGAGATGTCCAATATAGCATAACAATCTCCACAACTATCTCTAAGAATATCTCCATCCCTAACTTCACTCATTGTCCTCATTTTTTATCATTCGTAGACTTCTAGAATAAGTCTACTTACATTAATAATAATTTCATCATATAATTATCACAATTATGAATTATTCCTGCATACTCCCCCTTAATGAATACTTGTGATTCAAACCAGATATCTGAGTTGTCTTCATTTGTGTCTTTTGTATTCTGCATCACCTTTAGTCTTATGCATCCTCTCTGCATCATCTTCATTCTTCTTCATCTGCATTTTTTTCTTCATTTGACATTGTCTTCCTGAGCTATATCTGAGTCAATCATCTGAACTGCATCATCTTCATATCAAGGATTTTTAGCCTACCCTTGACCTTCCCATGGGTTTTCTACGACTTACCCTCAACCAATACATCATATCATGGGTTTCCTCGAATTACCTGTAACCATTACAAACTCAAACTGGTTTCAAATTATCGCAAACCATTCATTACATCAAGTGGTTTCAACTAACCACAAACTTCATCTGACATTACAAAGTGGTTTTTGGGTTACCACAAACCAATAAAATGACTCAAATCAATAACTAAATAAATTGACAACTCTTTCTTAAACATGCACAACTAATTTTAATGACAACTGACCTTTGGGGGACCAACTAACTCATGAAATTTATATGGGAGATATTGTCGTACATTTGAACACTTAAACCTGTAAAATCCTTTCAACATGAACAT
>ML793017.1:176670-188807 GCA_009831015.1 Picea engelmannii
TGTACTTCATGAATGGAATACTTAGAAATTACTTGGAAAAGTTTGTCATTGTACTCCTCGATGACATTCTTATTTATTGAAAGTCAGAGGAGGCACATGAACAACACTTGAGGTTAGTACTACGAGTGTTAAGACAACATCAGTTGTATGCTAATTTAAGCAAGTGTTCCTTTTATTAGAGGCGGATTCATTACCTGGGATACATCATTTTTGAGGAAGGAATAGCAGTAGACCCAGAGAATATTGAAGCTATTAGGCCTACGCCTAAGAACGCAGTTGAGGTAAGGTCATTCATGGGGATTGCTACACTACAAAAGATTCATAGAAGAATTCTCCAAGATTGTTCATTCCATTACATTCTTATAGAGAAGAAAATTAAATTTGAATGGACACCAAAGTGTGAAGAATGCTTCCAGTTGTTAAAGAAACTGCTTACTCGTGCACCTATTCCTAAGATTCTTGACCCAAATGAAGATTTTTTGGTATCTACAAATGCTTGCAAAGAGGGAATTGGTGGAGTTCTTACTTAGAATAGGCATGTGATTTGTTATGAATCTAGGAAACTTAAGGAGCACGAAAAGAATTTTGTTACACGTGACTTAGAACTTGTTGCAATAGTTCACGCACTGAAAAAGGTTCGAGTTAAGAACAGACCACAATGGTTGGAAATATTTATTTGAACAGCAGACATTAAATGCCAACCAAACAAGATGGCAAGAATTTCTCAGTGAATATGACTTTGATAATAAACATATTAGAGGGAAGGAGAACAAGGTTGTTGATGCACTCAGCAGAAGAGTACATGCTATAGCCATTGTTATGTGCAAACATGAATTGAGTGACAAAATTTGTGAGGCTATTACCTAAGATGAACACTATCTACTGATAAAAGAAAGCTTACAGCAAGAGAAAGTACAACAAAAGTATGACAGTTATAACTTGGCATTCTTATGCGTGAAAATAGATTTTATGTCCCGAATTTTTATGATTTAAGGAAGCTTGTACTAAAACAAACGCATAACATATGTTGGATGTCCTAGTTACCAAACGACAATTGCAACGGCAAGAAGTCAATATCTTTTACCCAAAATGAAGAAGGATATGGTTGATTATATAACCAAGTGTATGGAATTTCAAAAAGTGAAGACTGAACACAGACATCCAGTAGGTTTTCTAAAGCCATTACCAATTCTAAAGTGGAAATGGGAAGTGGTAACTATTGATTTTATCACTAAGTTGCCCAAGATAGTGAGGCAACATAATTCAATAATGGTAGTGGTGGACAAATTAAGCAAAGTTGCTCACTTTAATCCAGTTAACTTGATTCACAAGGAAGCTAATATCGCACATATTTACTTGAAAGAGATTGCCCGGTTGCACGGAATACATAAGGCAATTATTTCAAGCAGTGGTCCAAAGTTTGCCTCACACTGTTGGAAAGGATTACTCAAGGGTTTGGGTACAAGTATGAACTTCAATACAGGCTATCATCCACAAACAAATGGGAAAACAAAGAGAGTCAATCAAGTGATTGAAGACATGTTAAGAATGCCCCGAATGGGGTGTTTATCAAGTATTACGATAGCAGGGGTGGTTCGATCGAGACAACACTCCTCCCACGATCACAAGCGACGACGGTTAGCTAGCCTAGAAACACACTTGTCACCCCTCTCGATGTTCAGTATGCCACTTGGGTCTTGTCGACATCGCATCGTCGTCTGAGGGAAGGGATTGGCATGATATGCAGACGAGGCTCGAAAATGGTTTCATTTCCCCCTCGCTCTCGCACGAAATTGGTGAAGATTATGCAATATCCAGGTCTGGGAATGATAGCAGTAATGAAGGGAGGCTACCTACGTTGCATTATGAACGAGATGCTCCCACGTTCATCAATGAATAGCCAGGTTCTGTAGGCAGAGTGGGATTTCAGTCGGAGCTCGGTTAAAAATGCAAGGGCTTGGCTCAAAGACTCTAGTCTGCTTCTTCCTAGTTCTGTTCATATTCTTCTCTGCTATCATCTCAGTTCTCAAGCCCTTGTTGTTGTTATTCCTCCCCCAATTACCAATTTAGATATGGCTCCGAGAGGTCGCAAGCCTTCCCACCCCCATTCTACTCAGCCTTCTCACGAGGAGTATGTCCATGTGGCTGACAAAGCCAAAATGTCAAAGCTCGAGGAGGAAGTTAGGCAAATCAGACAATTTCATAATGATGAGGATGTGGAGGCGCAGTTGGGAGGCTTCATTCCGGATTTGGGATGCATCCGATCCCGAAACTCAAAGTTTTTTCGAACCGAGTTGTATTGGCACACCAAGACTATGGTGGCCATTGGAATGCTCCCTACAGAGAAAGACTTTCACCAGTTGAAGAGCAGACAGAAAGTGTTCGAGATTCAATGTGCTTACGTGTATGAGGTTGTCACTTGGTTGGCCAATCGCAAAGGTGGCAACTTCACCCCTCCTGGCAAGGATTATGCTAAGGTTGGGTTTTCACAAGCTGTTGTTGGTCGAGTGACAGTGGACCTCACCAACTTGCATCATAACAAGTGACATCCCATTCTATTTATCTTATTGATTTTATGTTTTTTAGGCTTTTAAAGACAATTTGAAGTAAAGATAATCAGAACCTAGCTAAGTATGAGATATACAGTTTGGTTAAAGGCCTAGTTTCCTCTTGGGCAGGTAGTTTTTTTGGCCTTTCGAGATATGACCCCAGAGGTTGTCATGGTCTCTAGGGGACTGAAAATGTTGAACTTCTTTTGTATATCTATATGTAATCTATGTTCATATTAATATTAAAGCTTACTTATAAATAAAAAAAGACATGTTAAGAATGTATGCAATGCATAAGCCATCCATGTGGGAGGATTACTTGCATTTAGTAAAATTTTCCAACAATAATGGATATCAAACTTCACTAAAGATGAGTCCATTTGAGGCATTGTATGGCATAAAATGTAATACTCCAAAGTTGCTAAGAGAAATGGATGAACAATTGGTCAAGATCAAGCAAAATTTAAAGGCAGCACAAGACAAGCAAAAGAGTTATGCATAAAGGAAAAATACAAAGGGAATTTAAAACCAAAGAACATGTGCTTCTAAAAGTGAAATCAAAGAAAAGTTTCTTGAACTTGGGGAGTTGCACTGAGCTAAAAAACGAATATTGTGGTCCACTTGAGATCTTGGATAGAATAGGCTCTGTTGCATACATGCTTGCAATGCCTGCTACCATAAAAGTTCATGATATGTTTCATGTGTCATTGTTGGAAAAGTATGTGCATGATCCTAACCATGTTGTTGATTGGGCTTTGTTCCAGGTGGAACAAATAGGAGACTTCTAGGTACAACCACTGTGTATATTGGGCAAAAAGGTCATTGTGCTCAAGAACAAAGCCATACAGAATGTAATAGTCCAATGGACCCACTACTACCCTAAAGAAGCAACGTGGGAGCTAGAGGACACTATGTGAGAGGCATATTTATGTAAAAGTTCTTATCTCTATATATACAGATGATGTGCACCAAGTACGCTGCAAAATCTAGGGGGCGGGGAATGTAATACCCTAGTTTTGATCCCCTAGACCAGTAATGTAAATGTGTACATAATGAATGGATATAAGTCAGACAAATGTAATTTGTAATCAAACATTGAATGTTAATATAAACACATCATAGACTACAAAAGAGGAAGGACAAAGAAGGTGGAGCAATGACTCCACAAGAGGGAAAAGTCAAGAGGGGGCTAAGGGGGCTAACGGGGGCTAAAAGAAGATAATCTTATTTTAATCTTATCCTAAGTCGTTAACCTTGTTTAATTAGTTCTCTTTAATCTATGTATTATTTTTATCCTAAGCTAGGGATTAAGTGCATGAAGGAGGTACATGGGCTCTCCATAGAGATACATGGCCCCTTCATGCCATGCAATTTTTACTAGGCCTTTTCAGCCATGCCGAAAGAGAGTTTGAAATACCATGCAGTTTGAGTGACCATTCTATTCGAACAACCATTCCCGTTCAAATCACCATTCAATGGGGGAACTCAAATTATCAATTTTTGGATGAGTTCGAATTTCCATTCGATTGGGAAATTTGGGAGTGCTCAAATTACCATTCTGTTGGGGAAATCTAGGAGAATTCTCTCTAAGCGTAAGCGACCATAGAAGTATTGTAGAAATTATGTCGAGTTACAGCTAAGAATTATCAAGGAAATGAAGACAACATATAATGGTAATTGTTGTTATTAAGGAATTCAACTACAACTGAGAATCCTCGGAATCCCAACAATGTGATTTATTGGCCAGCCTATGCTGGAGCCCTCGAGGGACGTGGGATAGCCTGAGGGATTGCTTATAGTAGAGAACGAGATCCTATTCCTTGGATTGTGCAAGGTGATGAGGAAAGAGGGTTGTGGATTGGGACTGTTGTAGGTGGAAAATTGACTGTGAACCTAGGAATTGGACTGTGTGAAGAGAGGTAGAGCCAACCATAGGTAATTTGCCCTTGTGGACTCATAGTCTCAGCCCAGGGTGACCTCCATTGCAAAGAGATTTGGTGCAGAGGAAAACCTATGGTAGGGTGGAAAGTCCTTCCTCTGCAACTAGTTTGTGGATAATTCTCAGAAAGAGTAGTGTTCATGACTTGTGATTATGCTGAATTAATGTTGTTTATGTCATGGATTATATTAGTTTCTAGTTGTTCAATTCTATTTGCAAGTTTAAGTTTGCATTTTAAATATATAGTGCCATGGTAAATGAATAGTTTAATTATATTGTATAACCTTGCATTATAGTGCCTGCACATCTTAATTAATTAACAGTAGGGTGGTGAGTAAAGGTATCAGGACAGGAATTCAGAGGTAAGGTATCAGAAGAAAAAATAATAGTGAAATTTGGTGGTTTCAAGAAGTACCCCATATCCTCAACAGAGCACGGAGGGTATTCGGTATGTCACATTTACCAGCATTGTATCCAAGTTACATGGACCTCTCCCCCACAACTTCTTGGCACCCTAAAATGGTCCTCTATAGCAAGCATTGCCTACAGATTGTTGATGGTACCATCATTGGAGCTGACTATGTCCGATGTCACTGGTCACACAGCGTGTGGAATCCCCTTGGCCAATTGGGGATTTGCTCCCACCAGTGACGGGTTGAGACAAACCACCATATTCCTTGTGATGATAAGGTCTTTCATCTTTGTTCTCTCTGCAAGGTGGGGAATGAGGAGCACTACATTTTCCAGTTCCCTGTCTACTATGAAATCCAAGGGAGGTACCTCTGTTTGTATAGAGTCTGGAGGTTCCCTATCCACTTTCTTCTACCATCCTGATCAAAGTGATGACATGTAAAGAAGACAATCCTTTAGGAGATTTATCAGTTTTCTAGCTGCTGGACTGTACAGTTCACTTGTAGATGCACAGCCAGCTCATTAAATGCAAATCAAATTGAGTTGTTCAGACTAGGAGAGACTCCTTAGGTAGCATCATGTAGTATATTTAAGCATGTTAAGCTGATCTGTGAAGTAGCAAATTATTCTATTTTAAGTTTTTATGTTGTTATCAACTTCCTGCACAATATATTTTCTATTTTTCATATTTTGGTGAATGCATGGTTTAGTATTTACTGCAGCAGCATTGTTTGTGTACCTTGACTGTAAATTTCCAGATTTGATTTATGTAATTACAGCCAACAAATTGGGAGGTTGACAATTCAGATCTGCTCCATATTCTTTAAACTTTTCTCAGTACACAGATCTATGTTAACCATGTATTAAATTCTAACAGAGGCAATCCACACATCACTTGAGCACCACAAATCCCAAGGTGCAGGGTGAAGGGAAGCTTCAAACAACTTTCCCATGTACCCCTGGTTCAATGACAATTGCAAGGAGGCAAGAAAAGAATACAAGAACAACAAAAATCTCAACGGATACAAGCAGGATAGTAAAGCAGCAGAAGAATAAATTAGTAAAAAACAGACTAAAAGAGTTGTTTGAAACGGCAAAGAGGAACACAAACCTCTTGGGAAAGAGTTACAGGCACAAAAAACGTGCAAGAAGATGACATCACACCAGGACAGTAGTTGAACCATGCAAGAAGCCTATACAAAAACCCAGCTGAGAGAAAAAGTCCACCAAAAGTCAACACAAAAGGGATAGTTTTCACAAAAGCGGATGTGCGGCATCAAGAGAATGGCATGAAGGCAAAAGATATTCACAGAATCCAAGCAAAGCCCTTGACATGAGGAAAGGATTTCCTCAGCTAGTGTATCACCTCCATAATTAACCAAATGGTAAGGGATGATTTTCCAGATTGCTGGGCAACACCCCTCACATTGCTCATATTTAAGGGAGGGTCATGGAGGGATCATAGAAAGAAAAATCAGCAGATGGGTGGAGGCAGGTAAAAGAGCCAAAGGTCAAGCAGGCTTCAGGCCAAAACACTCCACCATAGACCATTGCCTCTTAATAAGACATATAGTAGAAAAAACTCGGGACAGCAAACACAACAGACTTTGGTGTTGCTTCATGAATTTCAAAAAGGCCTTTGAGACCGTAATGAGACAGAAATTATGAATAGGATAGGCTAGGCTAGTGGAAATGGGGGTCCGCATAGAGTGGAGGGTGGTGATACATTGGTTATATGAGCAGGTAAAGGAAAAAATCAGAACTAAGGATGGCTTATCAAAAAGTTTCAACAGCAATATAAGGGGGTGAAGCAAGGCTGCCCCTCTCTCCCATGCAATTAGGGTTCTAGGTCGACAAGCTAGAAGAAGGGATAAATAGAAAAGGCAAAACATATTGATGGAACATGAGCTTTATGCAGCTTACAAGACAATCTGCGGGATTAAGTGAAATTTTGCACAAATGTGGGGATCAATGTATTTTACACAGACAAAACTAGCGTGGCAGTATTCTCAGTCAAAAGAAAACCAAAACATATGCAAATCAACTTCAGATATGAGCAGTTTGGGATAACAAAAAACTACAGGCATAGAGCTGGAATTCGATGAGAACCTGAGTTGGGACATGTGCAGAAGCAAGAGGCTTGAAGGAAGGTGGAAAGCAATATGCTAATTCAGAATAGATGGAGGATAGCAAAAATTTGGGATTGAAGCATGTTGCTTCCTCTTCTAAACACTCATGATGCAAGTACTCTTGTATGGGTGTGGTATGGTGTGAGGTATGGGGGCCAAGCATACCCAAAAATAGATATACCCAGATTGAGAGGGTGCAAAACCACTTGATAACAGGTTTTCTTTGGGTAAAGATCGGCACCCCCCTATGAGAAACTTTTGGCTGAAACAAGCCTTTATCCAATAGAACATGAGGCACTAAGAAAAATGATTCTCTACACGCAAAGATTGACAGCCTTCGACAGCAAAAGATTCCCCTCAAAATCAACAGAGGAGAGCGCTAAAGAGGAGAAAGAAGATTTCGGACCCACAATGTAAAAGATTTATCAGCGACTGGGGTATAGTAGACAAGTGTTGCGCAGCTGTTAAAAGGAGTTCAGATTGCACTTGCAAGAATGATACAGAAGAGGTAATGCAAAAAACACGTCAAGAGAAAGAAATGATACTATATCAACAACTTCAACACAAAAAAATAAATCAAAATCCAAGACTACCTAAGCCTTAACATTCCATGTTGAGAAAAACAGGTATTAGCATAGCTAAGAACCAGCTCCCATAGACTACAGTGTGAAACAAGAAGATTGGGAAAAGAGAATGTGTCAAGTACACACAAAAGCAGAGATAGAAACCAAGTGACAATTCTTGTTCTGTCATGAGGCGTACAAACACACAAGGAATAGAACAAATCTACATATCCGCAATTGGGAGACAATGTTTCACGAAGACGGAGAAGAAGACAAAACAAAGTAAGATGCAAGAATGATGTGGATCAAAGAGGCTACTGAAAACCAGTACAACTGGGTAAGCGACTTCCAACATGGAAAGTGAAAGGCCAGTTCAAATGAGCAGTCTAAAGCTTTTTTGCATTATACTCCGCTCTCACCTTCACCTTGTTCTTCTCTCCTAATTTGTTGAACATATTGCATGGGATGTAAAAACTTCTAGTCCCATAGGTCAGTTGGCCTCATGGACGGTTTAATAAAATCTATCTCTCTAGGAAGTAAAATTACACTACAAAAGAAGTAAAATTACAATAAAGCAAATGCAAGACAACATTCCAAGAGGTCCACGTAGAGGAGACAGCAAAGCAAGATTCAAGGATGATGCACATTTGAGACAAGTTACTGAAAGCAAGCCTCAAGAATTATATAAAAACAATCGGGAGACAACATTCCAAGAGAGCTGTGTAGAAGACACAACCATGTAAGCCTCACTGATGATGTGCATCACAAACAAGTTACTGAAGGCTAGAACAATTGGGTTAGGGGGACTTACCCACAGAGAGAATAAGTTCAAATCAAGATGAGTACTCCAAATCTTCTTTGTACACTATGTATCTTGCCTCCTTTCACACATCGAACATAAGCCCCCCCTTCTCTCTCTACCTCTCATTAGCATCTAGGAGGACCAAATCCAAGAAAAGGGCATCTAGGAAGTGAGACTGAATGATTGAAGCGTCATGGGCACATCAACACAAGTGATTGCCGCCAAGAAATCGTATGACATACGAAACTAATTATGACATTGTGAGACACATGGAAATAAATCATGAATTATGCAGTCATACATAGTCCTAAGGGACACACAATAAAGTAATTTGAAGTTTAATGTGAAAATAATATACATAATTTTTGGTAAAAAAAACCTAAAAGGTTAAACAAAAAAGAGAAGGAACACTGATTACAAAATTGAAACATTAAAATATTATGGATTGCCATAGATGGTGGTCAATGAGTCCACAGAAAAGTGCACTGGAAGGAAACAAAAATAGCAGCGACATACAAACAAAGGGCAACACTGACAAAAGAAATTCAACCACAATGTGACTATACAATCAACAACAGTTGCCAACAAATTTATTTAGAGCAACACGCAAGATTGCTTCACAACAATTTAACTGATTTGACAAAGAATCATTGGTATAGGGGTTTTACAGGGTTGGCAAGCATAAACCTCAAGCAACAACAATAGCAGAAGAGGTTGGCAGTAGAGATGCTACAAACACCCCTACATACTAGCAACATGCATACAACATGAAAGACGGCATCGTTAAACTAAGGACAAATGGATAAGCTTTAATGTTTTTAATAAATGACAAATGGATAAGATTTAATGTTTTTAATAAATGACAAATGGATAAGATTTAATGTTTTTAATAAATGACAAAACTTAATATTTCTTTTGTCCAAGGTTTATACCTTGGTAAAGAAAATAAAATATTAAATACACGTGAGTGCCACAAGGTGACTGCCACGTGCCTGATGATTATGAAACAACAACAAATTTCAAGTAGCTAAGAATCATGCATTGTCCGTTTAGACATGAGAAGTGTCTACGGCATGCGAGGTACCAGCATCGTCTATTACAACAATGAACATCACACCCCTAAGGCACAAGTAATCATACATTTCAAACTAGACAAACACGCAAGTAGAGAGATTTTCTAGATTAACTAATCTATAAAATCTAAGCTCAATTATCTCAACTATCTCCAAGCCAAAGAGAAATACAATGCTCTGAAATAGGGTACAAAGAAAACAACCTCAAGGCTCCAAGTATTTGTCATCAAACAAAGAAGAGGGCGGGTTGTCCTCTTCTGAAGTATCCACTCCCAAATGTAGATTCTCCTAACATTTGAGGTCAAAGGAGAGAATCTTTGTATAGATGACTGCCTAGAAGAGCCAGATCTACCCTCGAGGAAGTCTCTATCTCTAGAAGAGAAAACCCACTATCGAGAGTTGGTGGATGAGGGTTGCCTACTACTCAAGCATAAATTGTCCTGAGATCTCATTCAACAACTCTACATCGATCTCACTATCGAGCACCGCAATGCCTCCCAACGTTTGGCCAATCTGGAGGGTAAAATGGTGATGTTTTGTGCACACCTCTCGGTGCCTCTATCCACTGGGAGCACTGAGAAGAAAGATGTAATCCTCAAAATTGTCTGATCAAATGGGGGGTCCGATGATGTGAGATCTAAAGACTAAAAACCCTTGAGTATAGCACCAAGCATCGCTAGTATGGATACCGAAAAAAGTTCGTGAAGGAATTATAAGACTCTCTAAAGAGGCAATGGAACCTACCAAGTATCTTATAATAACAAAGCATCTAAATATAAAGTGCTTCTTTATCTCTATCTCTTGTCTACAGCAAAACCAACATAATTAGCCCCCACGTGGGATCTTATGCTCAACTTCCACCAGACACCAACGAAAACCCAATTGGAACTAGCCTAGGGGGATCCTAATCCAATGTATCTATTGTCAAAGCGTTTAAGGGCAACGCATTATGACATTGTCCCTAAACTCCAAGAAATGCTCTACATAAAAGGCCATATTGGGTCTCAATCCTCCAATGGGGGCAATCCAAGTAGCCTAAATATACTACCTATAAATATCATCCTTCATAATCCCATTCATCTCCTACTTATTGGGCAAAAGGTGGCTAGAAGCATCTAGAAAACACTTGAACGAGTGAAGGTAGTCCATTGATATACCAATTGACTGAAGGAAGCAAGAAAGCTCTGAAAACCAACATCTCACTCTCCCAGAGCGGGGGAAAACTCGACAATGACCTTTGAAGAGCGATAGGTGGCAAGATATGGATATCGAACTCTATTGATCACCAAGTTAGTAAGATGCCTGGAGACAATGCAACAACTCTACCAGTCTAAAGACAATCTTGGTCTGAGAGTCGTGTGCCAGAAACTCTACCCGAGCAGTAGGTTGGGAAACATCCTCTTTCATCTAATAATGCAACAAAGCAAGACAGTCTGAACTTTCTCAGTGCGAGCACAATTCAACTCAAGCATGCTACATCCCCATAACTCTCGATCAAACATTGTCTTTCTATAAGGGCGAGGGACCCATACCCCTTATTCACCTAAGGTTGGAGCATGCCTCAACTCAAACCTAGGCCCTGAAATTGAACCCCCAAATAGGTGTATGCACCGGTAATCTCAACCTCCTTCCCCCTAAAGTAAAATTGAAAATCTAAAACTAAAATTGAACCCCCAAATAGGTGTATGCACTGGTAATCTCAACCTCCTCCTTGAAGTAAAAGTGTAAACCTAAGAGAGTCTTTCTCAAGCAATTGGAGATCATAACCTTGCTTTTCCCAAGGTTAAACGTCAACTCCTGAAGGTCAAAAAATTCCACACGAGCATCCAGTTGTCTCTATAGACCCTCAAGGGTGGAGTCCAAAAGGACCACATCCTCACGGAAAAGAGGTGTGGAGACAAAGACATGATGAATTCTAATAATTCAGTGTGTCGTACGAAGATGACCAAGGATGACCTCATAGAGTCACATAACAATAGCGATGAGAATCTTTGAGGCACCAATTGCTCTTAGCCCCTAGAACATGGCCTCCCGCAAGACCAAATCAAACACATTTTGAAAGTTGATAAAGCAGTAGAAGACTTTCGAAGAAAGACATCTTTCCTCCTCGATAATGGCCTACAAGGTGAGGATATGATCGATCATTTGATACCCTGGTCTACCCTACAAGTTCCCTACCCCAAGGATCCATCCTATCGATCTCCTTAGATAGTGGTAGATAGCTTCAATAACATGTGCCTTACCATGATCTTCATGTAGTTATTTAGAACTGCACTAGAGCCCAATTGATGAATCAAGTGGATGGTATGGTGGGACCAAGCCAGTGAGAACCATAAGTGTACAACATGGTCAAACAAATCAACAATGTCATGCACAAGTGAGTGTATACCATGTTTGGATAGCTCTACCAAGAACCCCTCTGCATCCACAACTTTACTAATGCTCATCCCCCAGATTGTCTCCCTAATATGTGTGTTGTAGAACATGTGGCAAGAGGGTGGAGGGGATGTGAGGACATGGGGTTGTCTAAGGATGTCGTAAAGGGCAACATTGTGGGTGAATAGCACCAATGTTGCCAGAGCGCGTAGCGAAGCGGGAGCGTTTTTAGGAAGCGGAGCGTCGAGAGCGTCATTTTCAAAAAATCCTCGGGAGCGAAGCGTCTATTTTATAT
>ML793017.1:191320-211521 GCA_009831015.1 Picea engelmannii
TGCAAAATTCACATCTACATTGTGCTATGAAGAGCCATTTCTTGTGGCGAAGGAAGCACTAATTAGATTTTTGTACCAATGTGTAGGAAGTGGGATTGTGGATGATGTCAAAAATATGTCCCATCCTCAAATCATATGGTGGTGGGAGAGGTACCCGAGGGGAGGGGGTCAACACGAGGGAAAAGAAGAGGAAGGCAAGGTCGATTGTAGGTATCCAAGTAACAGAGAGTTGGCAGTTATAGGGAAGAATATCCTAGTTGGCTAGGGCGTAGTCTACTACACTAGTTCCCCCAACATGAGGGATTCACCCAACATGAGTCAAGCAAGAAAGGGATAGCATTCAAGATCAGTAGGGATTCACCGAAGTGGAAGAGGTGTCTGCCATAAGCTAAGAGGGTTCCAGGGCATCATCCGATAACTTGTGAAAACCAACTAAGGTTGGCTCAATCTCATAGAGGCAAAAAGCATCCTCTACTTATCATGAAGGGGAACCTCCCATAAGAGCATTGAAGTCCCCCAAAAGAATGGCCTCCCTAAGTGCAAAGAGAAAAGAGTAAATCAGATCCACTCTTTATGAACCAAAGATCGAAGGATAAGAAGTTAGAACAATACTGGAAGGAAAGATGTCAAAGAAAAGTATGGCCAAAATACAAATATAAATGTGTGAACACTCTTGAGCACCCTAACCCTTCAAGGGAATGTCATGTACGAGGGTAAAACAAGAAAATAGCAAAGTCTATTGGAGTGAGTAGCTCTCCTAACATCTAAGGTCGTGGAGAAGAAACTCCTAATAGAGGATTGACTGGAAGAAGAACTGGTATGTGTTATGTTCCGCTACTTGAAAGTGGCAACCTGCTATTGACATGTGGAGCGTTGTCTACCTATCAATGTAGTGTGAACTATACCAAGATGTGGAGCGTTGTCTACCTATCTCAAAGAAGTAGAGTTCTTAGGAAAGTCACTTATGGATAAATATTGGGCGAAAGAAATACATACCACAATTGTCCAACTAGAGAAATGAAAGGTGTCACACCCAAGGAGTCTTAATTTGGAAGGAAACAAAAATAACTCACTTTAAAATCTTTGGTTCAACTACTTATAACGTAGTTGTGTAAGAAAACATGAGTGGATTCGATGTCACGTGTAGAAAATCATTGTTTGTTAACTATTCTAACCACATAGAGGCAATAGGCTTTGGGATCCTTGTACAAACCATGTTGTTGAAAGATAGATGAAATGAGATGAAAATCCAAACCTAAATCAAGTAATTTCATACTCAAAAATGGATTATGGTTGTTAGTTGAACCTAGAGTTTATTGATTTGCAAGAAAAACAAGTGCAAGGAGATGGGCAATTGTCATGCGGCGATGTGCAAGTTGCACAAGAAATAGGAGATGATATCATTTCAAATGGTATGGCATTGGATAGCAATCCTAAAAGAGCGAAGGAGAAAGAACTTTCACAACTTGGTGTTGACGAAACAAGAAGAAAGTTGAAAAGAGGTATGCAAAGTGTATAAGAAATTTAATCTACTTTGTTGTATGTTGGTTAAACTCTTTTGATCTCAAGTTCAATGGAAAAGAACACAAAGATAAGTGGAAGAAAACACTCACTGTGATTTCTAAAAAGGTTTCTCCAACAAAAAAAAATATATCCAAGTTAGTGTTAGCCACAGCAATGGAATATGGGGATGAGTTTACAAGTTGATCATAAAGAAATGTATCTATAATAATCAATAACCGGGGCTATAGTTTGCAAAAAAAAAAAGGAATCTTGTGGGCATGACCCTTTACAGTTTAAGAAGAACCTTGAAAGTTTATTTGAAGGCTTTTCTAGAATAATTGAAACCATTTTTGAATCAACGTTTTGAAACAAACCATTGCGGTCCATCATTAGGAAGAAGGGAATTTGTAGACTTTCCTACCTACATGTACAAAAGAGCATTTTCTTGGAGTTCAAATTGTTGGAATTATTGGTGTAATCTATGTCTATGGCCACAACCCATTAATATGTATCATCACTGTACTTGTAATCATGGATGATCCCAAACTTCACTCTTTGAATTTATATAAGGCCAAGCAAATCAACTTTGATATATAGGCTAAAAAAACACTCTTGAGGAGTGTGCCCCTACTTGTGTGTGCCCATAACCCTCTTGGGAGGATGCCCCAACTACTTGAATGGTATAAATACACCACTCAAGCTTAATTTGTAAATCATCTTTTTAATCATTGAGCTAAGGCTCTCTTGTTCCTTCACTGGCTTTTCTCACTTGTGCACTTGATCTTTCTCTCTCGCGCGCATTAATCAATAGCTCCAACGCACTGTTTTAGTGCTGGTTTTTCTCTTTATGATGCAGGTTTTGGGTTGGCAATTTTTATTCCATTTGATCCCCTCTTTCTGTTTGTGATCTTAACACAAATCAGCATCTACACATGCAGTAAGTGGGCTGAAATTTTTAATAACATTAACTATAATCTAGATAGTGAATCATGGTTAGACAAGGGGTTGGTGAATTGGCACATCTTGCATCAACCGGGTTGGAAACATGTCATGCAGACAGCTTTATCTTTCAGTTTATGGAGGATCAAAAGATGATTTTTGAAATACAGTTCAGAAGGGCACGTGGTGCATACAAAGGACATCAAAACGAGAGGTTGTGGAAAGCATAATGTAGAATTTCTGGCATGTTGATTTACATTATCTTATATTTAGTTGTTAGTCAGGGTTGAGAATCTCAAGCTGCTTTATTACACAACTCATGGGCTGGCTGCAGAAATCTTCTTCAAAATGCTTGGTGAAGATAAGTCTTTCCAATAAGACCATTAAGGGAAAGTGTTGGAATTATTATCATTTAATGGTCATATCATTATATTTAATATTTACTAGGTGTTGATCTTAGATAATAAAGGGTCGTAGGACATAATGTAATAAAATCTCATGTCACATAATAAAGGGGATCCACACACATAATGTATCACCCGGGCATTAATTCTGTCTCAAGTTGATGCTAGTTCATCATATGGTTGATTGCCTTCCTCCCTGAGACTTATGTGACATTTTATTTTCGTATTTGAAGGTCAAATTTTTCTCTTTGCAACCATTTGTGTGCATGTTTTATATATAGATGGGAAGTTTTAAGGTCTATGTAAATGTCCTATAAGTTGTTATAAAGAGATGGGAAGTTGGAAGGTCTATGTAAATGTCCTATAAGTTGTTATATAGAGATGGGAAGTTAGAAGGTCCATGTAAATGTCCTATAAGTAGTTATGGATAATAGGTAGTGGGGAGAATAGCATAAATTTTCATACCGAGATATTCATTTTGAGCTTGTGCATGCATAACTCCACACTTATAAGGTGCCCACATTCTCTCAGTGGCTTAGGAGGTCTGCACAGGCTATTGTCAGAAATAATGGGCAGTCCAATAACCTGCAGCATGCTAAAAATTGCCCTCTCTGAAATATTAAAAAGAGCTCTCTTGCACCAAAGGATTAAGTAAACTACTAATGGCCCTGTAGGCTGTAATATGATCAATATAATGTTAAAGCTGTAATTTGTTACAGATATTTTTGAAAAAGAAAAATTGTGCCAAACTCCTGGAACAAATGTCTTGAATAGAGCTCGACCTTCATCGATAACCAGGTAAAACAAAAAAATCTTAGAAATAAATCAAATGACCAATCATTTAATTTTACAAATAACCAACCCAATTATCGAATAGTTTCAACTGTGAATGCTTGTGAACCACGAAAACCTGCTGCACTGTGGGTACCATTAAATAAAAAATGAAGATGACAGACCACAAGTTAAACAAGAATAAGACAGATCAGATAACAAGGTAATGAGTTGCTAGAGACAATTCTTAAGGCCGGAACAAAATCCCAATAACCGCTCGAGAATAAAATGAAATAGAAAGCATCAATGACAGGGAAGAAAAAATCAAAAAGATGTGACATCGGTGGCCTGCCAGGTTGGTGAAAGTGGGGTATTGTGACATTTTGTGCTTGTGCTCATGTGCTGTGTGCCTGTAATGGCTCTGCACTAATATACTGACAGGAATCACACATAAACAACACCCATCCTAGATTCAGTATGTATCATTGGATGAAGATCGCTGCCAATGTTCAGTCTTATGAGGACCTCCATTACCCATGAGTAATTAAGAAGTTAGGTATATAGATCAAGTAGCTAAATGATATTTCCACTCAAATCCCCCAGATCCTAATATTCATTGGAAACTAACATATATAGAGCAATTCAACTGATCAACCAAAAATACCACCAGCATAATTTATTTTGGGACTATAAATTGTTTCAGAAACATAGATCACAGATGTTTATGCTTGCCATGGTAGTCCTGTTTGAATATTCTAAAATGGATATGTCAGGACACAACTCTCCCTTTGTATGCACCACTTTCATGGGCAACAGTTTGGGCACACGATTGATTTTGCTTCTTTGGGCTTATGTTTCATTCTACAAGTTGAGGCCCATGTTAGTGAAAATGTTTTGACTCTGATGTTTTAACAGGGTGGTAAAACTTCTGCATGCCTATAAAGGTAGTTAAATATTTAATGGCATGTCTCCTTTCCCCCTTATGTACTGGGATTTGTATTTCTTGGATAAAAAAAAATTAAGTGATTAATAAGATTTCAGGGGTGAGAGTTATTTTCAGAAATATTCAAGTGGTTTTCAAGCAGTTTTTACAACAGGTATCGGAGCTTAACCAAGGAGTATCTTCATGAGTCTTAAATCATACTATTAACTGGCTTCTTCCAAACTACAATTAGATAAAAATTGAGCAGATATTGCATAAGACCCCAGTGCTTAAGACTCCTCGATCTTCCTTCAAAATCCTGGGACAAAGTTGTTACTTATACACAAGAATGAGACGAGCAACTCCTTAAAAGTTAAAATCTTTCTCCACAGCATTGAGGCAACTTAAACCTATTCTGATACTAAATATTCCTCATTATACAAAGAATATTTCAAATGCAAAACGAATATATACTAGAATCCATGTCGAGCTTTGCCACCCCTCCTCCATCAGACAGTTTATCGAACCAACTATTCATTGCTTTATGCTCTTAATTGAAGTAATTTTCTCACATTTTTCCTTTCCACTGAGACACTCTTTGGGATTTATATTGAAGAGCTAAAGTCTTTCCTCCATGAGCATATCCAAGAGGGGGATGGCTTCCTTCTACATCAAGTGTTGATCGCCCTACTCTTATTCGCCGACGATTTGGTTTTGTTGGCCTCCACTCCTGAGGGCATGCAGAGACAGATTGATGCATTGGACAGTTTTTGTGACCTTCGACAACTAACGGTCAACCTGGGTAAAACCAAGGTTTTGATCTTCAACGCATCAAAGAGCTCTCTTACAGACTTACATTTCTACTATCGAGGGGCTGAGATTGAGATCACCACATCCTACACTTACTTGGGAGTACAGTTCACGGGGCCCTGTTTTGGTATGCGGCATGCCTTTCAACCTCGAATTAGTAAAGGGTACGGTTCCCTGGCCCTCATCGAGAGACAATGCTTCCAGGGTTAGTTTCAGGACATCTCATCCAAACTCTACCTCATGGAGGCAATTATCAAACCCACAGTTCTATATGGCTCCGAGATTTTGGGGTCGAGCTTGTTACAGACTGATAAGGCCAGGTTGGAGGGGATTCGGTCCCTACTTCTCAAGCGTATCATCCGTTGCAAGCGGACAATTCCACAGCCCATTATTCAGGCAGAGTTTGGTGTCCACCCATTTCGCCTCGAGGTCATTTTCACCTGATCTCTTTCCTTCATAGAATTAGATCTTCTAGAGAATCTATCATTGAGAGAGAACAGTACCCCTGCCTTGCTCTTTGCTCTTCAAAGGCTCTTGCTTTGGACCCCCAGGTCGTGCACGCAATTGGTACTCAAAGGTGTCTCAGCTTCTCTAGTCATTGACTATCTCCCCAGAGCACCTCCCCCCATTCGGTTTCTCCCTTGATGCACCGTGCCACCTCTTGCCGACTAGATAGGTTTTGAACCAAGCTATCAGAGAAGACATCTACAAACTATACATTCAAGTCACTTGGACCTCGCCTTCGACGAGCCTGGGCTCGAATATGTCCTTCTACCTAGAGCACTTTTTGGAGCTACAAGATGGCATCATCATCTGCCCCTCCTATACATGCAAGCATTGGATGCACTCACTTAGGATCCCTTTAGAACAGCTTCAGGTCGGAACTCATCAACTCTAGATTGAGACAAACCACCATAGACCACGGTTTGATAAGATATGCCAGATGTGCCACTTACAGGAGCCGAAGACAAAGATGCACCTCATCTTTAGGTGCCCCATATACTATTAGATAAGAGGGCACTACCATTGCCTCTATAGGGATTTGAGGGGCTCACTCTCTACTTTCTTCTGATACCAAGACCAGCGATGCCTAGCCCTCTTTATCAAGGAGATCCTCAACCACAGATCTCAGTTACTGCACACCACGCCCCGCCTTGTGATGACTAGGAAGATCACATCATACTTTTCGACTGATCCATTATATCGAAGAAACAAAATCTAGGCAGAGTCTCAGAGTACATTGGAGAGTAGAATGGTGAGACCTCGAGTCTCTCCTCATCCTCCTCATCAGGGAGATAGATTGTTATCATCGAGATCGGTTCGGAGGTGTCGAACTGTACATCATTCCATACACTCTCAGAGAGTTAGAGGGACTAGCTCAAAATAGATACAGAGAAGGGCGCCTCTCATCCGTCAGACCACCTCCCAGATTCAGATGAACTACTAGAGATCTATATAGAGGTTCTTCCTTTTGACCTCAGATGCTAGGAGTATCCCTCAATCCTGCATCCCCCTCAGGATCATACATCCAGACCCCCCATAGGCCCTGAGGACTCCGACAACGAAACAGTGCCCAGTTCTCCCCCTTTTCCCTCGGCCATCAGATTCGTGAGACCTTGACAGCCTCATCGTCAAACCTCTCTCACACTTGAGCTCTCTTTTTACAGACTTTTGAGTTGGGCATACTCACTTATATTTTGGATCACTGTACTTTAGGTTTCTTTCTTTATATTATTTTCATCATTACCTAGGAGTTGTGTTTGCACTCCCACATTGTACTCATACTTGTTGTAGTTTTCAGTCCCATTGACCTACCTTTGTGGTCATTTGTTTGACATAATAAAATTATATTATCTTATTTGTTGTTCCATCATTGCTTCCAAACAAATCTAACAACTTACATCATATAAGATAGTCATTTATAAGTCCCATTAGAGAAACTGAGTGAAACACTGCAAGCCATATTCTCATCGCAAGTGTATGAACATTGGTATAGTTTGACGAAATGGTTAGCGGTCTTAAGATCCAATTCACATCAGTTTAAACTTTAAAGTTCCTACCAACAAAAATAATTGCAGATGTGTCCTTACCCAACAAAATTTTTGGTCCCCAACTATGGCCCGACATTTGATTAGAGTGTTAGCGAGGCCTACACATATCAATTAGGTTAAGAAAATAAAAAAAGAAAACTGAAATGTTTTAACTTTTGTGGTATTACCCTTACAAAAGAGAACACAAAGGGAGTGTCCCTGCAAAACACTTATATATGTCCATATCTCTATCTATCTTACTATACTTCTATTTCTATCTATATATACTTTTATATGTGTGTGTATCTAGCTATCTATCTATCTACACACACACAATCCATCCAAACACCTACCGCATAACCCCTTGCTTGTTGATTGTGGGTGCGCTTGTCTGCACAAATATTTTAAGAAATAGCATTATACATATAATTGATGTATACCACTGTTGATATAGTAATAAATAAATAAAGCATTGTTGTAAAAATTAGTATACATGTGCATGTGCTAGTAATTATAAACTCTATAATTATATCCTATATATTTGAAAAAATACATAAAAATCCCTCATACCACTCTATATATTTAACAAATGTGCAATCCGTCTATTCACCCATAAAAACAACCCTTTTCTTGCTTGCATGTGTGCTCACTATCATGTGGTAATTAAGATATTAAATAAAGAACAATATCAAGACAATTATTTGCCATGGGCATGCACTCATACAAAACATATTAAAGAATTATTGTCCATCCATCACCAAGCCTTATTGCTTGCTTGTGTGAGTTTTTGCTTACCTGCATGCTCTTCAGCATCCATGTTATACATGCAACTAATCATGCCACCATTCATATGGCGATCAAGTTAACAAATAAATCACTATATCATAGTAATTATTTCAATTGCCATATATATGTATCGATACTACATCTATTTTTTACGTGAATCGATATCTACATCTATATATACATACATAATAAATTAAGACATATATGCATGTTCATCTAGTGGCTAGCCATTTAGCCCCATGATTTCCTTCTAAGCTCGGCCTATGGGGCTAGAAGGCATGATCCATGCAGACCAGCATAGTAAAAGTTCTATCATTCCACAAGACTCGTGCCATGTATGCCCACAATGCTAAAGGGGCTAGAGCTAGAATTCATAACCTTACAAAACCCATAAAATATGAAAGTCGATACAAGGATGAACAAACAACCCATAGCATGTAATGGCTTACATGCTTACACACATTTAAGTATTATATTGTGACAAATACTTTACACAAGCTAATGCTATTATATACATGCACATGTATGTATTGTCTATATCTATACATACATACATACATATATATATATATAGAGAGAGAGAGAGAGAGACTATCAATCCATGGACCATTCCCTCCTTCAAATCCCCACACCCCTCCCCTCCCCACCCAAACCAACCACCTAAACTATCATGGCAATTATTGGCCATAGATTCATATTAGCAAGAAGGTGTGTGTTTGCATGCATGCATGTGCATGCACCATAAGCCTAAGGTCTTGTAGTGGAAGTTCTATAACAAAATATGACAATTTTTCCCTATTTGAAAACCTTTTTTCCTAATTCTGTCCTTCCTTGTCTTATTCGTTTTTCCCATTATTTCTGATGCTTTGTTCTTCCCCACATTTCAACTCTTTTTTCTTTCCTGCATGCAACTTTCCCCCATGTTGCATGAATCGAGTCATTCTATACACCCGATTAAAATTTAAACTTTGAGGGAGGTTCTCTTTAACATTTCCTTTAACTTTTATTATTTTGTTAAAGATTGAACGGGGGTTAATCATGCCATCAACAATTTAGTCGTGGCCCCAACTTCCTAGTATATGAAGAAAAGGCCTAATAATTCAATCAAGCCCAAAAAGAACAGAAAACAGCACAGAACAATAAGGCTTTTGAATTTTCTTTTTTACTGATATGCTTCACAGAACAATTGTGACTAACCATAAATGGGTGAATAGAAACTTATGTAGTTTTAATATAAAAATATAAGATGCTCATGTTTATCAGCAAATTCATGAGCATTTCCAATGTTTATAAATTAGGAGCATCACTGAGGTTGGAATAACTATGGAGTCGAGCCAAGATTGTAGACTGGAAATATACTCTTGAGTCTCTGTATTGCATCAGATCGAGCAGTGAATGTATTGACCAGACAGGCTCTAGTGCTATCAGGCTGGCCTGAATACTGACACAGCATGTACATGACATTAGGGTCGCCTGAGCAAAATGACAATATGGAAGAATCTCTTCATGGTGTACTGTTATAAGTATGTCAGAGTTTCATGTAACTCCACTCCAAGGGATTGTTGATTGCATGGAACTCTGATATCATGCTGGGTCAAAATATTTCTTTCTTAGTTGATCCAGAAGAAATATTTTTTATATGGGAGTAATTTTTCAATTTAAGAATATAGAAGTTGTCCTATCCAGCAAGGAGAGAATACTGAAACAAACAACTTTTTTTATCTATCTGTCGATGAAAATAGTCAAATCAGTGCTGATATATGCAAAGAGATCAAGCCATGAAAGTCAAAAATATGATGAATAAAACAAACAAAAGCCTGAAGACTGTTTGCAGCACTATGAACTAATGATCATTGTCAAAGAGGGTTGTTGAATATCAAATTATAAGGGTTAGAACGTTTGCCTGTGGACCCATTTAAATTGATTCTTAGTGGCAACTGAACAGGGTGCAAAGATATAAATAGACAAAATAGTTACAATATGTGAAGTGAACTCTTCTAATTAGTAAAGAAGAAAAGGATTGTTAGTTACTTTTGAGGAATCTAAGTACAATCTATACATTATGTGCCATCTGAGGTCCAAAGATCCATAAACAAAGCTCCACGTATCATTAGTTCTGGTAAGGGTATAAGGGACTCCGTAAGGTCGTGTGAAAGTGATGGCATCCAACCACTTATTTTCAAAAACAGAATACATCGATTCGTGTCATAAAAATTACCAGCATCTGGTAAGGGTATAGTTCTGGTGAGGGTATAAGGGACTCCGTAAGGTCGTGTGAGAGTGATGGCATCCAAATACTTATTTTCAAAAGCAGAATACATCGATTCGTATCATAAAAATTACCAGCATCCAGGACATCAACTTCGGCTTAAGCTGAAACGGTAACTGTAAGTTCCCAATACCTGATACCCAAGCAACAGCATTCCATATTAACATTGCAATTTGGTATCATGACAGTCAGGAGGTGACCTAGTCGCCAGTTGCCACCAATGGGTAAATGCATCATGCTACCCGACTTAATGGAACAATCTCAATTGGTAATTTTTCTTGTGAGTCATTTTTTCCCAGGACTATGACTACCTTCAAAACACTTCTATTGGGCTGCATTGATAAACGCAACTGATCGACCACTCAGCTCGTGCTTTTAAAATCAGAGATAAAATAGGTCATTTTGATCTGTATAAGGTTCCACTAGATTTTATGCTAGGGTTTATATCGAAGGCCAGTATATAGAGCTGATGGATCCCGAATATTCAACGCGTGTCAAACACCAAGAAGCTCAAGTTTGCCACGGCAAATCTAATCAGACTCCTGTTTCCAAAAGCAAGTACATCCACATTAAGCATTAGGGCCCACGTTGCACTCAAGCCAAAATGCCTTAAGAGGATTCGAAACAATGACCTTAGACTTCCAATTGACCCAGCAAAGCATTTCCCCGAATCCACGCATAAGACAAGACTTTACAATCATAATAAAAAGGAACAAAAAAATACATATAGAACCGAGTCCAGCCCTTCTGCAATCTCGAAGTACTGGTCATTGGAATTACATACAACAATCTGAAAAACACCCGCAATGCTGCGAATCAAAGCTTCAACACCAATCTCATCAAAATCCTATAAAACTAAACTAAAGCAAAATGAATATTTTGGGCGGGGATGCAGCCCAATGCAACTAAAATCCACGGCCGCGATTCATCGGACAAGAAATCGAAAACACGGTTGAGGCCGACGAAATCGGATATGCTACAAACCTAAAAAAATGCAGGCTCCGACTGCGAAACCCTAGCAGAGAAATTAACGAGAAATTAAAATAAACGGCGAGCTTGAATGGTGAAATAGAAGAAATGGTTCACCTCTGGTCTTGAAGGACTCCATACGATGCAGAGTATTCGCAGAAAGCTCAGGTTTGCTGTCGGCCATGATCTTATCGGTCTTCTTGAAGAGAGGTACGCACGGCAGTGGACGCCAAAACCCTTGCAACAACAAAGAGCAGAAAAGAGCTGAAGGTGGATGAGGGTAGTGGATGAGGGTAATAGATAGATCGTAATATGGCATTACAAGGTTTTCATTGAAATCTATTTAAAAGTTAAAAAATATAATTAAAAAAATACACACACCATTGTAATCATTTAGAGAAGCAACCTTGTTGTATCTTTTATTAGAGATCACCTCAAGTTAAAAAATTATAATTAAAAAAAATGCACACACCATTGTCTCACTTAGAGAAGCAATCTTGTTGTATCTTTTACTAGAGATCACCTTACCCTCATCATAGGTGAGGGTGAATCATGCAAGTTTATATGGGTGGGTCTTGAAAGGTCTTACTAGGTGCATTGATGTGGGTGGGTTTTGAAAGATTTTACTAGTTGCATCGATTTTATTGGAACATGGTTGAATATAACGAAAGTAATACTTAAATGGTGCTTTAGGGAAGAGATTTCATCAAACATTCAAAACATGGTTTTGTTGTTGTCTTGGAAGTGTTTATTTCCCTAAAATATCAATGGAAGGGAAAGATATCAAGAACTCTTCATTTCAATTTCTTGTTGAAATAATCTTGTAGCTTTTGAAGTGTTAATATTTGATTGATATTTCTCCCACTAGAAAGAAAATATTTGTAAAATTTAGAATAGTTTCCAATAGGTTTGGAGTGGGCCCTCCCTAAAAGATGGATCAACTATAATTTGATTATTTCTTTAAAAGTATTATGCAAGGGAGAGATAAGAATTTCTTGTTGAATAATTTTGTAGTCTTTCAAGTGTTAATATTGGATTGATATTTCTCCCATTACAACACAAGACTTCGGCAATTTGAAGAGTTGTTAATAGAATTGGAGTCCTCCATGGAAGATGGATCAACTATTACAATGGTTCCTTTAAAGGTAAAACGCATCTAGTCAAGTCTAGTGAAATCTTCAAGAATTGTGAGGAGAGGCATTGAGGAGAGTTGCAAATAGGTTTGGAGTCTTTTATGAAAAAGGATCAAACATAATTTTGATGGTTCCTTCAAAGGTGACATGCATCTAGTTATGACTTGTGGAATCTTCTAGAATCGTGAGGAGAATATCATTCCAATATTGTACAAACTTATAGATAAAAAGACAAACAATCAAGCAGAAATGGAAACCCTCGCCATAGGAATGATAAAATCCTTAAACTTGGGCCTCAAGAATATAATTTTCGAAGGTGAATCAAAATTTCTAAATGGATGGAAAAATTTGTCGTTGCTCTTAGGAAATGGCCAACTAATTATTATGGATAAAGAATACCATAATATTGATCTCTCCATGGTTGGACCTATTAAAATATCCACCACCCAGGTAGTTTAATGGCTTGCCAACATGGAAATTATTGTTGAAGGAGATAGATTTATGCTTCTAAACAATTCCATGTATGAAAATAAAACAATTGGAAATGGTCCCTTGTAAGTCTCTTAACTCCTAATTATGGCCCCTCCTCTACATTAGGCACCTCCCCTCTCAAGCTTGAGTAATGGCTTGTTATCAAACTTTAATCATGTACTAAGGTTAGTTTACAAAAGTCCCTAGTTGTGCATTGTTTTTAAGTATCTGGCTAAACATGGCGAAATACATGGCTTGGTCACGCCAATTCAAAGAAACCAAGTTGGTCACAATGGAAGAGTGCAACAAGGGCACGATCATTGTAAACAACAAGATCATCGAGCAAAAGATTATATGGTTCTAGTAATTCAATGCATAGGCAATTTATGGCCTTGTGAGGATCTAGCAATGATTTGCAAATAACTAGGAACCGTGATAATATAACAAAGTATATTGATGACTTAAGGATGTAAGTGTGTGATTGCACATAACTAAACAATGAAAAAGATAGAGAACAATACCCGAGTAAATAACAAACTAGAACACCAAATTGCTTAAGAATACATTTAATGTCAATACAAATGAGTGAGATACAAATAATGGTGTGATAAAAGTTATGTATGATATTGTTGTACTTTATGTAATGTTCCCAAACAGATTTGCTTGGAACATTTTAAGTTTTATGTTTTCTGGTTGTCGTATTTTGTCAAACACTTTGCAAATTTGTCTTTTAGAGTTGTGCTAGGGTTTATTGTGATAGTTTTGATGATGTTTGCAGCAAGTAAAAGATAGCAATGTATCCAATAACATATACACAACAAGATACAGTAGAAGCAACTCAAGTAAATGGCACAAATACCTCAGATCTGATTTATTAATCATATATAGCTAACCTCCATACAATAGTAGAGTAGATTTGGATCGTATATAGAAGAATAATGCATGTGGTTGATAGTGCCTCCAAAATACAATGGAATGATGAGGATATGGCCTCCTAAGAATCCTCCAAGTTGAATACAGAAAATATCCAAGAGCCCTCGTTATATGTGTTGCCCTCCTCTAGCAAAGTGCACCCTTTCTGGTTGTAGAACCCCAAGGAAATTCGACCTCTAAGAAGATGACCTCTGAATCACTGAAACCAAGTGCCAAAATGTAGATCAGATGATATGAAACCCCTCTGGTGAATCTCCTAACTGTTGGGTGATATCTCACCCTCCAAAATACTAGATCCCCTATGCACAATGCACCCTCCTGAAGAGAAAACACACCCTCCTTAGTGATAGGATGAATGGGCTGAAGAATCCACTCAAACAATGATGCAAAAAGGCGTTGGGGTGATGACAATAAATCCTAGGACAATATCTATTGAAGATCTAGACATTGTATACCAAATTGAACCTGTCCTCCTCGACAAATGCGCACAGCCTGCAGAAAGACTCCAAATATATGCTCTGCTTCCTCAACTACTCCTGGAACTTGATAGAAATTGATGTAGAATGGTGAGGGAGGAATATTTCACCTCCTTGACCAAGCTTGGATCAGGAAAGGTGGGTCTTTCACCATCGAGTTGATCTCTAGGGTTTGTTCAGTCAAAACCCTCAAAACCCCCAAGTATCATGGGATCTCTCGCAAGAAGCCAGACATCAAAATCATAAACAACATAATGAGAGAATAGAGGCCCATATCTCTCTTTTATCCCCCCTATTCACCTTTTCCCTCCAAATGACTTTTACTTTATTTTTATTATTATTTAATTAAATCACTTTATTAATTAATTGGCATTTTTTCCTCTAAAAAGTGATTTATTCATCCCTATGGCTTCTCCTGCCACTGAAAGTCACTTCTCATGACCTAATCATGTAGTGCTCTTCCTTCTGATTCCGATGAGCTATTACACTAAGAGGTTTCTCCAACTATTATGCCCAAAATGACCTTCTTAGTGAAATTAATTAAAATATGACCCATAATCACTCAAAATTATGGAAATCGTCGAAATGCAATGGAACCAAAGCCAAGTTGTGTGAAATGGATCCTGGTGATGAAATATGATGAACGATGCAAGTCGGCCCCAATAAAACCCCTCGATATCTCTTGAACTCACTGTCACCCCCGTCTAGCTACTCTGGTAAGCATAACACTATGTAACATAACAATGTCAAAAAATGGGGACATTATAGTCCTCCTTGCTAGAATATTGCTTGTCCTCAAGCAATAACTAAATCAATTTGCATGTAATACCAAGATCCCATATCCACCTATGTGACAAGTAGTAAGCTCTCCTAAAGACATGCCCCCCCCAAGTGCTCATCACACATGATACCCAAATGCTCTTGATGAGTAGAATGATCATGTGCACCCAATCCTCAGTCAACTCCCCAAGCAGCCACTCTACTCGAGTATCAACCCCATCAAACTCTGGACTACCAAACACTCCAATCCCTGGATCCCATATCAAGATGCTAGCTGCAATTCCCTATGAAGTATACTCATGTAAGATACCAACACTGTGAATCTCTTAAAGATCCCCAACTAACGGAACAAGTAGATACAATATCCATCCATTAAGGAGTCTCTCACATAAACCCATCTCCCAAATATCGTCTCTGACAGAAGCCAGACCCCCTGTTAACCAAGAAGATGATCTATTGATATATTTGATCCTCAACTAAGGAGATCCATCATGCCACAAAGCATACTCATCTCGACTTACTCTCAAATTCCCCCAACAATGGAAAGAATCAATAATGTTAGTCTTTGAAACCCTCGTGAGCTCTAGAAGAGCACCAAATCCTACATCACATAGCTTTGAAGGTCTCATACCAAGTATCTCGGTGCCCACAAAATTGTAAACCTCCGACCGAAGTATGTTGATAGTCATGATGTCCTGTCCATAATCACTAAAATCGGCCTCCTTGTCAATCCACACTAATGTTTGCGGAGTCCCATTCTCCAAACATACCTCCATGTGTCTTGTGACATCATCATCAAGATCCCCCAAGGAGAGTCTATCTATGTCCTGCTGACGAGTCTGAAAATAGCCAAGTTGTCTGACCATAGATAAATCATGTATGGTCCTCAAGATCCCTAACGGTGCCTGCTGTGACCATAGATCCTGCCAACTGATCTCGTAGATCTCATCAAAAGCACATGTTCATCTCTGCTCCCAGTCCTCATCCTGTTGAGACTTTGAACCTGTATCCATCTCTAGAACATACTCTGTCCCACGGATAAGGATGCTCTCCATCACGCCCCAAGCCTCATACGACTGTCTCAGATGAACCACCCCTAGCATGTTGTATATAATCAATTAACTACCGTCAGGTGGTCTCTGTCTACCAACTCTCCATGTCCCCTGCCACTGTTTATCTCCCCCTAAGTTGTTGCCTATGATGAAAGTATCGGGGAAGGCTAATAGAAATAACTGCAACTGTATATAGGACTGGAAAGTATCATAGAATTTGGTCAATCCCAAGGTCTCTACCAAAATCTCATCCACTGGCACCCATGGTGAATAATCACATGTACTCCTCACTAAAATCCAACCATCGGGTACAACAGTCGGTAACAATTATTGGTCAATCATTGTCCATCCATCATCACTCATATTGTTGTTGCTACTATGAAGGTGATCTCCCATAACTATGTACTGCTACAAGGGAGAGGAATCTCCATGTTCCACTAAGTATGTCTCCTCCCTGCAATCCCATGTGTCCCCCTTAATCCCATTGTACACCTCTACAAGCCCCTGTGAACTAACTCTCATCATCATATGCCCCTGTATACTCATGCAAGCCTCTATATCCTCCTGCACCATCATGTATCTAAGGCGTATTGTCGGGTCAACCTCTATATGGATGTCATCCACTCATGAAACACTAATGAAAGTGTCCTCATAACTGCCCCTGGCTCTGGAATCCCTAGGTGTATGTGTAAGACCAATTGTCTCATAACCCCTCATGAATGGTGGTCCCTGTGACACATAGATATCCTCCAGCATCTCTTGGTCACATCTCTCCATATCCATCAGCGATCCTAGGTGTCCCTCGCGGACCTCCATCAACTAGTGCTTCTCTACCAACCCACCAACATCCTTTGGCGAAGTAGTTGAAGTAAACATCTGGCTCTCTGTTGAGATAGATGTAGTGGATCCCCGACTAGTCTCATCAAGGAGCTCCTCTAATATGGACCTCGATTCCTGAAAGGGTTGTCTGTGCACCTTTTAAGAATCCCCATGTGCTCGCCAACTCATGAGTGAATCAGTCCACCTCAATCTCCTTCTCCCTCGGTGCTATGTGATACATCTCGCCAACCTCCAATAGGTATTCTTTATCCATCAATAATTGTTGGTAATCGGCCTTCATCACAGTCACTCTCTCCCTAAGTGTATGGAAGTCATCAATGGCAAGCCCCCCATCTAAACTATCATGTGCCATCGAGGCCCTCCAACAATAACCTGCCACCAATGTGCGTGTATCATCAATGCATCTAGTGGCTTCCATGATCATGTCCTCACTGACTCTCAATTGTCCTGTCAAGTGTCGTGACTCCTGATCACAATCCTACAAAGGTGCTACCGCATGCCTCTCACTGTTAGTGTCAATAATGGAATCCCCAACAACACACTACTCAAATGATAAGGCACTAAATTGCCCATTGTCCAGTGTGCTATTGAGTCCTCCTGTATGCCACTGCACACCATCACCAACTGCTACCCCCATCTGAATCGCACTATATCTTATATGGGCAATTGTATCCTCCTGTGCGCTCACTCTGCTAATGTCATCTGCACCTTGATCCCATATAGATGTGTCCAGACATGAGATATGGTCATCCCGATCAATAAGGAGTGCATCCTCATCACTGTAGACCGGTCCTAGAAGTGAGTATCCCATCAAACTGTCAGTCTCCATGACCTGATCTAACAATAGACTCCCTAAAAGAGGTGACTCGCTCTCCTCGTACTGATAGGTATGTATATAGTCAACTGGCTCCAAATCATGCCTCTCCTCCTGGGCATGTAGATCCATATGTCCCTTGTGTTCAAATGTTACACAAGGCTCCTCTACCACCTCCGAAATGCTACTGATATCCTCATGTGTCATGTCTATCATAAATGTCCGAGAAGGTAAGGACTGTGTCATGCTCAACTCCATGGGAGGAACAACATCCCCCACGCATGATCTCATACCAAGTGCTAATACATATGAATCCCCACAAGTGTCACCACTATGTTGAAGTGTTGAGTCCTGAACATTGTCTGATCGGGAAGCTAAATAACATGCGCCATCATCATGTCCATCCAACTCTCCATCAGATGCGTAGGAGTCACTAGCCTCATCGAACTACTCTAAATAGGCATCTATGGTTGCATCCTCATGCATCTCCTCATCCTCACTATCACAGTGCACCTCAACAATGTGCACCTTCTCTTTACCCCTGCATCTATGATCTGGCTCCTAAGGCTCTTTGCAACTGTAGCAAGTTCCCTACTACTAATGGGTGTAGGCTCAATTCGGGCTTCCTTCCATCTACTAGCTAGTAGTGATGTATCTACCTCCTTGCCTTCTTTGGCTCTGTTTTCCTCTGCTATGTTGCTCCGATAACGGATTTCTTCCATCTTTTTGGCCCAATGTGTAACCTCATTTTTGCTCCACCTAGGATCTTTGATGGATACAAATTGTTGGAATGTTACTTGAGCCCTGAATGTCTCACTAAGGGTGTAATATTCCGTATTACAATATATGATCTCTTCTGCGAAATCCGCAAACTCCATCTCTCCTCTAGGTCATCAATGTATATCATAGGTTGGCGAAGTAAATTCGCTCTGATATCACTGTAATGTTCCCAAACAGATTTTTTTGGAACATTTTAAGTTTTATGTTTTTCGGTTGTGGTATTTTGTCAAAAACTTTGCAGATTTGTCTTTTAGAGTTGCGTTACGTTTACTATGATAGTTTTGATGATATTTGCAGCAATTAAAAGATGGCAATGTAGCCAATAACATATACACAACAAGATACAGTAGAAGCAACTCAAGTAAATGGCACAGATACCTCAAATTTGATTTATTAATCATATATAGCTAACCTCCATATAATAGTAGAGCAGATCTGGATCATATATTGAAGAATAATGCATGTGGTTGATAGTGCCTCCAAAATACAATGGAATGATGAGGATATGACCTCCTAAGAATCCTCCAAGCTAAATACATAAGATATCCAAGAGCCCTCGTTGTATGTGTTTCCCTCCTTTAGCAAAGTGTGCCCTTTCTGGCTGTAGAACCCAAAGGAAATTTGGACTCTAATAAGATGACCTCTGAATCACTAAAACCAAGTGCCAAAATGTAGATTGGGTGATATGAAACCCCTCTGGTGAATCTCCTAATTGTTGGGTGAGATCTCACCCTCCAAAATACTAGATCCCCTATGCACAATGTGCCCTCTTGAAGAGAAAACACGCCCTCATGAGTGATAGGATGAATGGGATGAATAATCCACTCAGACATTGATGCAAAAAGGCATTGGGGTGATGACGATCAATCCTGGGACAAGCTCTATTGAAGATCTAGACACTATAAACCAAATCGAACTTGTCCTCCTCAACATATGCGCCCAACCTGCAGAAAGACTCCAAAATTGTGCCATGCTTCCTCAACTGATCCTGGAACTTAATAGAAAATGATGTAGAATGGTAAGGGAGGAATCTTTCACCTCCTTGGCCAAGCTCGAATCAGGAAAGGTGGGATCTTTCACCACCAAGTTGATCTCTAGGGTTTGTTTAGTCAAAACCCTCAAAACCCCCAAGTATCACGGGCTCTCTAGCAAAAAGCTAGACATCAAAATCATAAACAACATAATGAGAGAATAGAGGCCCCTAACTCTCTTTTATCCCCCGTGTTCACCTTTTCACTCCAAGTGACTTTTACTTATTTTTATTATTCTTTAATTAAATCAATTTATTAATTAATTGTCCTTTTTGCCTCTAAAAGTGATTTATTCGTCCCTATGGCTTCTCCGACTAGTGAAAGTCACTTCTCATCACCTAATCATGTAGTCTTCTTCCTCCCGATTCCGATGAGCTATTACACCAAGAGGTTTCTCCAAGTATTATTCCAAAAATGACCTTCTTAGTGAAATTAATTAAAATCTGACCCATAATAACACAAAATTATGGAAATCGTCGGAATGCAAC
>ML793018.1:0-21382 GCA_009831015.1 Picea engelmannii
GTGTCCAAACCTTCAAGAGAATAGGACAGAGAGCTCTGTGAAAAGGCACAACTTTTTTTCTTTTTAATAAAAAGATAACATAAAGAAGAGAGTATATTGATAGAAAGATGACGCTTTTTAAATGATATTGAAAATTGTATATTGCCCAGAACCAAATTTACTGAAAAAGTATAGAAACTGAAAGGGATTGAAATTTTTATATGGTTGCCCATCGAATCTAAGTTCCAGGAATCTATCAAAACTAAATATGTAATTTGTACATATATATGAGACCTACACCCTACACCAGATGATTTTTTTACTGAGAAAGTATAGAAATTGAAAGGGATTGAAATTTTATATTGTTGCCCATCGAATATAAGTTCTAGGAATCTATCAAAACTAAATATGTAATTTGTACATATATAAGAGAGAGGTTTAGCCTCTGTGATTTTAAGCTTGTTATCGCACAGTTTGTAGTTGGAGTAAGATATGGATGGATAAGAGGCAAATTGGCGGAACTAAGACTATCCTACCACTGCCACCTCAATAGGATAGCTCTTTCTATTTAGGGTGGTAGGCCCAAGGGAGACGTCCCCTATGACCTGGGGTTTTGAGAAGGCAAAGGTTCTTGCTAAGTAGTAGTTTTCCCCCCTCACAAGTCACCACTAATCAGAAAGTCCGGTGAATCAGCCAATAAAGATGAATATAACTGGAAGTACAAATAGTAACCCAAAGTGTACCTGCCCGAGACAAAGCAACAAGAAAATTATACATGCACAAGATCACTTGCTTGGTTAGTCCTTCATATAATCATGGACTTATGATATAAAGCAATTGATAAGCAATATTGATGAATCAAGTCAACGATGTACAATAGCAATGATTATAATATATATCACTTCACAATAAATGCTAATGAGCAATGGCAATTTATCATCAATGTATCAATACCAACATTAGAAGCAATGCTTCAGCCAATCACTCAATTTCTTTAAAGATAAATAAATGCTGCAAGGTATAAGTATAGCACAAGTAGATAATAGCAACAATAGGGTTAGTGAATGTTAGTCTAAGTTAGGGTTAGAAGTAGTTAATGATTGTTCAAGAATATTTATAAGTTGTGTGTGATAAAGGTACTCAACACAAGAACTCTTAGATCAATGCATTATTAGGGCAAATGGAATAAAAAAACAACTACAAATGTTGAAGGGTTGAAATTATAGTGCGAGGGATAGAGACAAGAGAGTTTAATGTTGAAGTGTTACTAAGGCAAGGCCTCAACAATCAAACCCTAGGGGATATGACTCACTAAGGTGTAGAAGACCTAGGCCTTAGTGTGTCTTCCTCCTTCTCTAGCTCAAAAGGTAATTTAAAATGACTAGCTTGAGTAATAAATGTTATGGCTAAGGACAAGAGAGTTTAATGATGAAGTGTTGTTAAGGCAAGGCTTCATAAATCAAACCCTAGGGGAAAACGACTCACTAAGGTGTAGAAACCCTAGGCCTTAGTGTGTTTCCCTCCTTCCTTAGCTTAATGACAAGAATAAAATGGTTGGGCTAGAAGAGTAGAGGTAGAGTGTTGCTATGGCAAGGCTCTATCTATCTTCGGCAAAACAAAATGGCTTTTAGCATAACTTGGTAGGGACATGAAACAAGGACACCAACATGTGCTCATTCCCTAGGGTTTGATTCAACAAATACCATTAAAATGCAATAAAAAGATACCATAACCATTCAAAATAAAGAAGAATTACAGAAATTCACTTACATTCATCAACCATTCATTAGGCAAAACCCTAGTTGTAAACCTTCCACCAAGAAAATGCAGAAAATATCCAAGAAAGGGCCTCCTTCAACAAGTGTGCATCAAAATTTCAGCCAAGAAACCTAAAGGAGGGCGCAAATTTCAGACCTCACCAAGCGGTGAGTCAAAAATCATCCTTCAAAATGAGAGTTTTAGCTCTCTACTTATACAATACCAAGTGACCTTAATAAAATTTAGGTCACCAAAAGGCCGACAAGGAAAAAATACCAAATAATATTGTTTTTACATTAAACGTCATAAATTAAAACCTAATCAAGCAAAAGTAAGATGTCATGCCCTTTCTAGGGTGACGTTAGCCCTTTTTAGGGCAACATTGGCTTCCTAGAAAAAAACGTTAGCCTTCCTTGGGCCTCTCCAAGCTGCCACAACTTCCATAACTGCCTCCCCAAAACATCCACAATGCTAGATGACATCATCGACATCCTGGGTGATGTCATGGGCCTTCCAAGGTCAACGTTCTAGTGGAGAGGGTACAACCCCCCTAGGTAAGGCTCTTCTAGGGTGCCTCTATGGAACTTCCTCCTCTTCTTCAGTGCAAACCCCTTTGTCTTGTCTCTGCCCCCTGCTGGGGTCTCATCATCCACCTGGTGGGCTCTTCAGCCCCATGGAGGTCCGAACTAATCATCTCCCCATGTGTACCTGTCCAATATGGTACCTGTTTGTCAGGTATGATCCTTCACATCAACAAATACACCCTCCATGGGTTCATAAGTCACAGGGATCATAGCACTGTTAATCACATCCAATCATCAATTTTATTAAACATGTGCATAAAACCCCTTTTACCCAGTCAAGTGCTCAAATACATTACACAAATCTGCAAGGGAAGTTTGGAGGAAGTGACAGGGCATCCTATTGGGCTAGTGTCCACTAGAAAAGGAATGTTTCCAGAAGATATCAAATCCAAGTCATGTAAATGGGTGAGGTGGATAAGGGATGTCTTGGCAAGGGGTGCAGTGATAATAGGGAAAAGAAAGGCGTACCTGTGGGTGCCTTTGTAGAAGGCGAGTTTCACATGTCCTGGATGCAAGTGTTTCCAAGCCCATTCATGCCTTTTATTCTTATTTCTTTATTGCTTTTTATTTCAAGAAGCTGATCAGGGGACATTTCCCTGGTGTGGTGACCAGTGGTGGAAATGTTACCCACAAGCACTTTCACGAGAATGAGAAGGTTGGCTCGTGATGAGACCCCGTTTCTCTTGGCTATGCCACCAAGAGCCACTACCCTGGTGTGGTAACCATCTTCTAGTAGTGTCATATCGCTAGATGCCCATCGACCTAATAGGTTGGATCGTGATGAGACCCCCTATCCTTTGACTAGGTCTTGTTTTATTATTTTTATGGGTCCCTCTTGTTTCTTATTGAGAAGATTTTTACTGCTTTCTCAGGGATCCCTGGGCGAAGCATCTCGAGGTTTTACTTTTTAGGCTTTATCTCTTGCCAACTGCTTTTACCTTCTGAGCCTTTAGCCCCTTCTTCCTACAAGGCAAGGTGTAACCCTTAAATTATTGGACAACCAAATGCCTAGACCAATGTAATGGGATGGATGAGTGAGAAGTAAGATGGAAAGTGGTAAATATGACGGGAGCGAACAATGACTTTTCATGAATCCCCCCAATGGAAACTCAAAACCTATGGGCACAGGATTACTAGGGCATCATGTCATTCCCCCCAGACATGGTCAAGTGGATAAGTATAAGATCCAAGCACCCATTAGAAACAAAAAGAACTAGATGCACATATTCAAAAGTTTTGAGGATCAGAGTGACACATACCATGATACTCGGACTCATTACCTCATGGAGAAAGATCCATCTCTACTATAGGACTAGGCTGAGGTGATGGATATTGTTGCTACTGAAAAAGTGGAGGTGCTGAAAGGAAGAAAATATGGGCCCTCCAGGGCCATGCTCAAGTCGATCTGGCTCTCGATACTCCATGTCTAGGACCTGTGGGCCTCGAGACATAATCTCCTTGATTATCCCTAAAAGTAGGGGATAACATTTGGCTCCAACTCGGGGACATGTTCTCACCGTAGAGTGCATGAGAACCTCAACATATCTGGCATAACCTGTAACCTGCTCGATCTTAATAGAAACTATAAGTAATCATTTGGTGTTGTGATATCACCCCCAGCTCATATATATATAACTGAAACAAACATATGTACAAGTGTGAGAGAAAACTACCCTAGTATGAAATGCAAATGGTATATACAATGAATGTAAATGCCTACTTACCTGTACTTACCTATTGGCTAGATGTTAGGTGTAGTCAAACCACCAGTGAAACCAATCCAGCAATGTCCCAAAATATATGCCTTTGTGCTTCATCATAAACCAAAACAGTGATAAGTTAAGCAAAAAAATAACATGGGTTAGATAATGTATAGTATCGTCGAAAATCATAAATTCTAACTCATGGAGGCGGGTGGGAGGGATAAAATCATGCCAAGTCAATCTCTAAGCAAAAAGGTTCAATCCACTTCAGGAAGGGATCGTGAAAAGTCAAAGGTTCAGAACACTGACTCAAAAGGTCTGCAAGTTGGCTACCTATGATGTTTTCATAATCTGAAACCTGGGAAGGGATTGACAAGGATATAGTAGATGACTGGAAAACTCCCATGGGAAAGTTGAAAAACTAAGATGACAGACTTAAACTTGTAGTATTCAACCAAACCTTAGACTCTAGGGTTTGTCCTAGAGGAAACTGAATATCAAATACATACTTCCCAACTACACTTCTAGAGACACAACAAAGAAAAGAAATAGGAGGTGGCTAGGGAAAGTTGTCACAAGGATCCTTTTTCAAGCAAACAATGTCCTTACTCCTATCAAGACCTAAGCACAAAGGTGGTTGATAATCATCTTCATGGAAAGAATCCAACTGCTCATAGGAGTACTCATCAAAACCCTCAAGGTAAGACCGAAAATTATCAGGAAAACATGGTACTAGGTCATCCTTGGATGTTTGGAGAAAATGGGTAAATGTATCATCTCCTTGTTGTGACTAGTCAAAATCAAAAGCATCATGTAGTGATAACTGTGAAGGAAACACTTGGAAATAATTCTCAATGTGGTAAATGGGATCCATATCAAAACCAACTACATTTCATTTACGTCTTCCAAAATGTATGAAATCATCAATATCAACTATGTCAATATCAATATCATAACATGGAGGATTCAAAAAATTCAAAGGCTCATCCATCTCCTCCTCATTTCCCAAATCATAAAGTAGAAGATTATCAAAATCTTGGAGAGGAGGGTAACTTATTGTGTTTGTTTCCTCTTGTGCAGGAGCTTTGAGGACTTGGGTGTCTTCAACATGCATCATTGTTTCATCCTCATGAATTTCCCCTTCATCTTCAATTGTACAACAAGGAATATCTACTTCGTTCGAGGATTCCATTTCTCCTTCACTTTTTGAATCATGGAACAAGGTATCATCGGAATCCTGAAAAGGAAAGCAACTAACCTTATCGTCTTATTGTTGTGCAGGGGGGCAAGGCTCATGGACGGCTTCATCAGAGGGAGGAGAATAGGTCAATACTTCATCATTTTTCTTAGGTTCCAACCCTTCAATTGTGTCTTCAGCAGTCCTATGTTGATCTATGATTTGTTCCCCTTCTTCTTGGAAATCAAAAATGAAGTTCTCAAGGGAAACCAAACTTTCCATACTAAGAGTACCTAAGGTAAATAGGTATCTTATCTTGGATAAGGACATGTTTTTCTCAATTATTTCAGCCATGCTGTGAGCTTCATTGAGCATCCTTGGGCCCCTTTTAATGACGAAAAACCTAGATGCACCAAACGTGCATGGGTATAGAGATGGACAATGTACTTGTCTTTAGGACGATGACTTTTAGGAATCTGATATAGTGTGTCCTCAAACCTACCCTGGAAGTCTCTGAGAGTTTCATTCTCAGTTTGCTTTATATCCTCGAGTCTTTTTAGTAATATTGAGATGTCTTCCAACTGAATACCCCATTTTTTGATAAAGGTTTCTTCCAATTGTCCCATAGTTGTGATGCTAGCATCGGGGAGATTGTCATACCATTTTCTAGCATTCCCGTGAAGAGTGGCGGAGATAACTTTCATCACCAAATCTTCGACATCATCACTGACGGGATGGAGTTGAAATAAAGACCAAAAATCAACCATATGATGGTCAACTCTTTCCCCATCACTACCAGTGAATCTAGGGAGCAACCTTTCATACTTTGGGGGCATTTGTCGAGGGTATCCCAGTATTTTACTCATGTCTAGGGGTTTGAAATTTCTCAGGTCCCATTGATAAGTCATGGTTGCCTTTGTCATCAGTGGAGTCACCAGATAATTTCCTTGAAATTATCAAAGAGATAAGGAAATCACCTTTAGTGGAGTCACCAGGTAAGCTTGTAAGATAAAGACTCTTGAGGCAAGGCTTACCAAAAAGTGTCGTCTTGAGGAGAATTGACTCAGTGTTCCCCGACAACGGCGTCGAAATATTATTGTGCAGTTTGTAGTTGGAGTAAAAGATGGATGGATAAGAGGAAAACTAGTGTAACTAAGACTATTCGACCACTGTCACCTCAATAGGATAGTTCTTTTTGTTTAGGGTGGTAGGCCTAGGGGAGACGTCCCCGGTGACCTGGGGTTTTGAGAAGGAAAAGGTTATGGCTAAGTAGTATTTCCCCCCCCTCACAAGTCACCACCGATCAGAAAGTCTGGTTAATCAGCCAATAAAGATGAAGATAACTGGAAGTACAAATAGTAACCCAAAGTGTATCTGTCCGAGACAAAACAACAATAAAACTATACATGTGCAAGATCACTTGTTTGGTTAATACTTCATATAATCATGGAATTCTAATATAAAGCAATTGATAAGCAATATTGATGAAGCAAGTCAACGATGTACAATAGCAATGATTATACTATATATCACTTCACAATAAATGCTAATGATCAATGGAAATTTATCATCAATGTATCAATACCAACATTAGAAGCAACACTTTATCCAATCACTCAATTGCTTTAAAGATAAATAAATGTTGCAAGGTATAAGTATAACAAAAGTATATAATAGTAGCAATAGGGTTAGTTAATATTAGTCTAAGATAGGGTTATAAGTAGTTAATGATTGTTCAAGAATATTTAGAAGCTGTGTGTGATCAAGGTACTCAACACAAGAATTCTTAGATCAATGTGTTATTAGGGCAAATGGAGTCAAAAAATAGCTACAAATGTTGAAGGGTCGAAATGATAGTGAGAGGGCTAGAGACAAGAGGCTTTAATGTTGAAGTTTTGTTAAGGCAAGACCTCAACAATCAAACCCTAGGGGAGGCGGCTCACTAAGGTGTAGAAGACCTAGGCCTTAGTGCATTTTCCTCCTTCTCTAGCTCAAAAGGTAATTTAAAATGGTTAGCTTGAGTAATAAATGATATGGCTAAGGACGAGAGAGTTTAATGATGAAGTTTTGCGAAGGCAAGGTGTTGGAAAATGTTTAACAGGTAGCATATGCTTGTCATTGATGGCAAGTACAACAGTGAAGATGGCATGAGTATAGGAAGAATGTAACAAACGGGCATCAGAAGTATTTTAGGAAGACGCTGCAGAGCAAGCTCGATAAGTTCAGAAGAGATAGTGCAGAGGATTGTTGGCAGGTTATCAAGCAAAGTAAGCTTGCCATTGATGGTAGGATCAGAGTGCGCTTCGATGGAAAAGCAGGAACAACGTAAGCTCAGGAGTAATTAGTGCAGAGTCGAATGCAGTGCATAGGTGTGCACCAAGGATGAGGTTAACTCATGGCTAAAGCTCACGGGAGATAGCGTACTTAGGATCACAGGCGGATCAAAGGTCGAGGCCTTTGACACTTAGAAATTCTTCCAATTAAGAAGGATGTGTAAATCTTGGAGGAGAAGCGTCGGTGATCGTTGGATCCCATCCCGAATTCCCGATGACCGTCATATCTCAATGTAGCCAAGAGGAGGGCGCATATATGGAGGATATATCTCGGGCGTTAGATCCGAGCGCAGGGTCCAACCACTGTTGGATCGAGGAGAACCTGCAGGTTCTTTAAAGTGCAAGGAGTAGAGGGCTCACAAAATCCCGAAAGAAGGAGGACTGTCCATCTTCAGGCAGGACACGTGGGGATAGATCGTCAGTTCGCTGACTAGAGAGTCAAAGGAACGATGTTCCCTAACCTCTCGAAATCGCGATATCTGAAATCGAGATTTAATCTCAGCCGTCATATTAAGGTTGAATCTGGACCGTTGATCTCAGTCCATGTCGGAGTTTCATGGATCGGGATTTGGAAGTGACAAGAACATTCAACACAGGAATTTCGAAATCGCGATAAGAGAAATCGCGAAATGATCTGAACCGTCAGATCAAGTGTTGATCGGGACCGTTGATCCCACACCATTTCGGGGTATCAGGGATCGCGACTTGGAGAGTCGAGATGCCTCATCTCCAGACTCACGAAATGAAAAATCGCGAAAGCACCTTATGCATAAGGATGTGGTCACAGCCCTTGGTCACATCAGCGAGAGATGGAGGAAAGAGCTAGAGAAACCAAGCTCATTTTCGGGGATCGCAACTTGGAGAGGCAAGAACTCAATACAACAAGAGTGTTGAAATCGCGATATGCGAAATTGCGATTCAATCGCAGCCGTTGAATCAAGATCAGATCTGGACCATTGATCTAACTCCATATCGGAGTTTCGCGAATCGCGACACGGAGAGGCAAAGAACCCGATGCATCAAGAATGTCGAAATCGCGATTCAATCGTAGCCGTTGAATCAAGATCAGATTTGGACCATGGAATCATAGGACATGTGGCATGTGATCAAAATTTCGCTGACTTAGGGTCAATGGAGCATAGTGTCGAAAATCACAAAATGAGAAATCGCGAAAGCGCTTTTTGCATAAGCGCTTGGTCATGACCATAGTCATATTCGGGAAGGAGCTAGCGTAGAAAAGCTCTGTATCGAAGCTTTAGAGATTGCGACATGAAGTGTCAAGACACTTGGGCATAGGAATGCTGAAATGTCGAAACCCGATTTAAAGGCAAGATTAATTAAGTTCATCCAACGGCGCAGATAAACCTGAAGGAGATCGGAGGGCTACTGATGCACGACACAGTGAAACTACCAGAAACCGTTGATGGCGTCTACTAGAGAATTCAAAGAGACCTCTATGTGATCGCCAGAGGAGATGAAGAGTCTCCAAGATTTGTCCAAGTGAAGGAAGACTATTCTTAGAAGGGATTGATAGATGGATGAGTGTTGAAGCCTGTAACTGAAACAGAGAAGGTGAGCTCGACTGTCACCGAGAAGACGAAGAGTCTCAACTGCCAGAGAGGCTGAGGAATCTCAGCATAACATCCAGTGATGTTGAACGCGTGGGAAAACCGCCAGAGAAGCTGAAGAGCTACCATGATGATCAGGCAGAGCACTCGAGAGGTGGAGGATATCGGCGCAGTGTGAGTATGCGGAGGCATTGCACACATTGCATGCACAAGGTGCACAGAAGATATAAGTACACGGTACAGAGAAGAGATGGGGTTTTTGTTGCTGTTTGAGTTGCTTTGGTTGTTGTTGTTGAAGGTAATTCATGTGTGAAGAAGGAGGAGAGTGCAGCAGTTGAATTGAACAGAAGAGGAACTGTGCAGTGAATGGACATGGCGCACAGAGCATAAAAAGCAGAAGAACAGATAGCACAAGTCATGTGTGCAGGAAGGCAGTGAGGCATAAAGAGAAACGAAATGCAGCAGAACAGTGATGAGTCTGGTAATCCATTGTTGAACATTATATCACTGTAATAAGTTTCAGTAGCAAAGATTTATATTATTTAGGGTGGTTGGGAGGTGCTAGGGAGGACTGGTGTCCTCAAAGGTTCAAGTGGGTGCTTGAACACAGGGAGTCGGTGCTTTCTTCTAGTTGGTGCTAGAGAAACCAGGGAGTTGGTGATTCCTTCTAGTTGGTGCTAGAGAAACCAGGGAGTTGGTGCTTCCTTCTAGTGGGTGCTAGAGAAAACAGAGAGTTGGTGCTCTCAGCAAGTAGCAGCTTGCAAAACTAAGGTTGTAGCCTCATTATGAGTTGGTGCTCATATGTATGATAATGTAAAGAATGTAACTATTACTTATCATATAAAGAAAAATAGGTTTTTACCCTGTATGGGTTTCCTCGGGAAATATCTATCTCTGTGTTTCTCATAAATGTGAATGATGCTGAAAGTGCCATTGTTTATTTCCCTGCATTATTGTGATCATCATTCAGTGTTTCTGCAAAGAGTTTAAAAGAAGCATAATTTTTTAAGCACGGTAACAATTGATTCACCCCCCCCTCTCAGTTGTCCAACACAAGGCTTCATCAATCAAACCCTAGGGTAAAATGACTCACTAAGGTGTAGAAACCCTAGGACTTAGTGTGTTTTCCATCTTTCTTAGCTCAATGACAAGAATAAAATGGATGGGATAGAAGAGTAGAGGTAGAGTGTTGCTATGGCAAGGTTCTATCTATCTTCGACAAATCAAGATGGCTCTTAAAATAACTTGGTAGGGACATGAAACAAGGACACCAACATGTGCTCATTCCCTAGGGTTTAATTCATCAAATTCCATTGAAATGTAAGAAAAAGATACCATAACCATTCAAAATAAAGAAGAATTATAGAAATTCACTTACATTCATCATCAATTCATTAGGAAAAACCCTAGTTGTAAACCTTCCACCAAGAAAATGCAGAAAATAGCCAAGAAAGAGCCTCCTTCAACAAGTGCGCATCAAAATTTCAGCCAAGAACCCTAAAGGAGGGCACAAATTTTAGACCTCACCAAGTGGTGAGTCAAAAATCATCCTTTAAAATGATAGTTTTAGCTCTCTACTTATACAATACCAAGTGTCCTGAATAAAATTTAGGTCACAGAAAGGCCAACAAGGCCAAAATACCAAATAATATTGCTTTTACATTAAATTTCATAAATTAAACCCTAATCAAGCAAAAGTAAGACGTCATGCCCTTTCTAGGGTGACGTTATCCCTTTTTAGAGCAACATTGGCCTCCTGGAGAAAAACGTTAGCCCTCCTTGGGCCCCTCCAAATTGCCACATGTGCCACAACTGCCATAACTGCCTCTCCAAAACGTCCACAATGTTGGATGACATCATGGGAATCCTGGGTGATGTCATGGGCCTTCCAAGGCCAAGGTTTCAGTGGAGAGGGCATAACCCCCCTAGATAAGGATCTGCCAGGGTGCCTCTGTGGAACATCCTCCTCTTCTCCGGTACAAACCCCTATGTCTTGTCTCTACCCCCTGATAGGGTCTCATCATCCACCTAGTGGGCTCTTCAGCCCCAGGGAGGTCCGAACTAATCATCTCCCCATGTGTACCTATCCAATATGGTACCTGTCTATCTGGTATGATCCTGCACATAAATAGATACGCCCTCCATGGGCTCATAAGTCATTGGGATCATAACAATGTCAATCACATCCAATCATCAATTTTATTAAACATGTGCATAAAACCCCTTTTACCCAGTCAAGTGCTCAAAGACATTACACAAATATGCAAGGCAAGTTTGGAGGAAGCGATAGGGCATCCTATTGGGCTAGTGTCCACTAGAAAAGGGATGTTTTTGGAAGAGATCAAATCCAAGTCATGTAAATGGGTGAGGTGGATAAGGGATGTCCTGGCAAGGGGTGCAGTTATAGCAGGGAAATGCAAGGCTTACCTGTGGGTGCCTTTGTAGAAGGTGAGTTGCACCTATCCTGCATGCAAGTGTTTCCAAGCCCATTCATGCCTTTTATTCTTATTTCTTTATTGATTTTTCTTTCAAGAAGCTAATCAGGGGACACTTTCCTGGTGTGGTGACCAGTGGTGGCAATGTTGCCCACAAGCACTTCCATGGAAATGAGAAGGTTGGCTCGTGTCGAGACCCCCTTTCTCTTGTCTATGCCACCAAGAGCCACTACCCTGGCGTGGTAACCAACTACTAGTAGTGTCATACCACTAGATGCCCATGGACCTAATAGGTTGGCTCATGATGAGACCCCCTATCCTCTGACTAGGTCTTGTTTTCTTATTTTTATGGGTCCCTCTTGTTTCTTGCTAAGAATATTTTTACTGCTTTCTCGAGGATCCTTGGGCGAAGCATCTCAAGGTTTTACTTTTTAGGCTTTTATCTCTTGCCAGCTGCTTTTACCTTATGGGCCTTTAGCCCCTTCTTCCTACAAGGCAAGGTGCAACCCTTAAATGTTTGGCCAACCAAATGCCCGGACCAATGTAATGGGATGGATGAGCAGGAAGTAAGATGGAAAGTGGTAAATATGGCGGGAGCAGACGATGACTTTTCATGAATCCCCCGAGTGGCAACTCAAAACCTATGGGCACAGGCTTACTAGGGAATCTTGTCATTCCCCCCAAACATACTCAAGTGGATAAGTATAATATCCAGGCACCCGTTAGAAACAAAAAGAACTAGATGCACATATTCAAAGGTTTTTAGGATCAGAGTGACACATAACATGATACCCAAACTCACTACCTCATGGAGCAAGATCCATCTCTGCTATAGGACCAGGCCGAGGTGATGGATGTTGTTGTTGCTGACAAAGTGGAGGCGCTAAAAGGAAGAAAAGATGGGCCCTCCAGGGCCATGCTCAAGTTGATATGGCTCTCGGTACTCCATGTCTAGGACCTGTGGGCCTCAAGACATAATCTCCTCATTTATCTCTAAAAGTGGGGGATAACAAAGCCAAACCAACATAACAAAATGCAAGAGTTAATGAATGGAAAGGTCGATAGCATGTAGAAAAATAAATCGATTCAAGGTGATTGGAAGCCTGCTATGTTAGAAAAATAAATTGATTTAAAAATAAGTTAACTCAACATGATGATTGGTAGTTTGTTCTGATAATATAATTCTTTAAATTTCACACTATTCCAATCTCCTCCAATTAACCAAACAACATAATACTTGCTTCGCCCATAAATCTAAGTGACAGAATCATGGCCATATACATGTTAATATTTTGAATAAGACAATATGCAGACATGAAAATTAAATTCGATGAGTGCAGTGGCATGAGATGCTTTTACAGAACATTTAATCGAGTTTTGCAGTCCAAAGTTTTGAGTAGACACTTCACCCATCATCAATGACAATTGAAGTGTCCAATAAAAATATTCAACTTTTAAAAATTCAATACACAATTTATCTCCAAAAATTTAAAACAACACAACAAACATAAACTTCTCCAGAAATCTAAAGCAACACAACAAACATAAACTTAAGTAAATCTAGTACTAGACATTTTCCATTTAATTAAATTACAATAATTTTGAAATGTGATAAAAAAATTGAAATATTAGTTGATTAAATTATAATAATTTTTTAATGAAATAAGAAAATTGAAATGAAATTTATATTAATGCTCATTAAAGATCCCTGTCAGTTAAAAGGGAAAATTCTTTTGTCCTTGGTCAACTACCTCTTTCTAATAACAAAATTGAGTTTCAACAATGTTATAGTAAACAAAAATTAAAATAAATCCAACCTCGGAATCATAGAAAGTCTGAATTGTTAGATGTTTAGAAATTACATTCTATGTTCTCATAAAGATGAGTTTCAACAATGTTATAGTAAACAAAAATTAAAATAAATCCAACCTCGGAATCCTATAAACTCTAAATTGTTAGATGTTTAGAAATTGCATTCTATGTTCTTATAAAGAAATGGTAGACATGTCTTATGTAATGTGAACTCTACTCTATCATGGGTTTGTATTATGATAATTACCTTCTTTAATTCTAATGTAAAAGGTGATTCAAATTTAAAATCTTTATACTTCATCAATTTTAATTATTTATATCATTTTGTATTATTTATCAATTTTAATGGAAAAAACATAAAGATGTAAATATTAAGAGGTTAATATTATTCAAATTTCCTTACTAGATTTCTCATAGTGATGTCAATATATTATAAGATTCATGAAATGAAATTTAATGTTGCAAAAAAAAACTACTATTGGTTTATGAAATGTGACAATAAATTAACATTTGCACATGAATAAGGTAATAGAAAAAAAAAAAAACAACCTAATTTGCATGTTCCATGACCTTGGAAGAAACAAACCATCTCTTGTAAGATTAGGTTGTGCTTCCACAAATGTTGTTTACAAAGTTCGAAAGAAATGTATAGTTTCTTACACTAATTATCTTGGATTAGCAACCTTCAGTGATTCAATAATTATACATTTCTTGGGTGCTTCTTAGCCCACTTTGGACTAGGTTGTTCCTGATGATCATATGGCCCTCTGCATTTTGAGTATTATTTAGAGAGCTAAAGAAGCTCCCAGTAGGGGCAACAATGGATACATCTTTCTTAAAATCATTTGATAATTTTTGTATCTTCAAACAAACCCTTTCCTTTCTCTGCATTAGCAACATCCATATATAAATGGAAAACATATCAACTTTAGAAGATAATACTATTCATGTGCCCGCCTCCACAATAACCTTCCCATTGGTTGTCATTTCCTGCTACACAATCTATACATTTGTGTTTCTTTTAAAGTGACTAAATTTTTGTATTTGAATTCTTGTGAAGTATGAGTCATGATTTTTCCATGAGAGGATTCTACCCAACTAATGGAAGAGATACTCCTATTCACATACGTGCGAAATGATTTGTTCAACCCTTTGAAGTTTGACACATCAAACAATTCAAAAATGAGATCTCCATGTCTAATCAATCGCCCTAAAATTGCATTGAACATCAAATGAATTTTCTATCTGAAACTAGGACCCCCCAATCTGAGAAATAGGTGAACAAATAAGCATAATTAGATTTACAAACCCTAGGTTATCTAACCCTTCTTTCCCATAATCTCTACAAAAAAAAAAAATTATATTGACATTATCAACCCTGGTATAAGTCTTACCAACTAGGTTATTAAGTTGGACTTCAAGGGTTTGAGGCTTATCTAAAGGGCCAATGCTTTGACAATTTGTTGCCTACCCCTTTTTGACAACCAACTCCTAGTGATGACCTTGGACCTTCCCCTAACAACCATCTATGCATCTTTTTTAGGTGTCCCATTATTTGGGCATGCATGGAGGCACATCAACAAGAGATTTGGATGTTTAGAGAGTTCCTTTATCAAGAGTCATCTTCAAAGTTCCTTCGTTAAGACTCCTAGTTCACATTCTTTCATGAGTGAGAGTTCCTTCATTGGTTAGAGTTTTATGTAGGAACTCTTGTTGATCGGAACTCTAACCAATAGGAACTATGATTGACGAGAACTATGATGGAAAATAACTTTGGCAAAGGAACGCCCATCGGTAACGTGGTTCCTTTGTTTGTCAAAGTTCTTGGAATAACGTATTGATAAGGACTATGACAAACAAGAGATTAGATGAACTCCCATTGCTAATATGGTTCCTTTTTCGGTAAGAGTTCATATGATCATATTTATTGTTGGTTAGAGTTCCTATGGGTCAGAATTCTTGTTGGCTAGAGTTTTGAGAGTTCACATGGTCATAGTTCCTTCGTCATATTACATGTGGCCATGATCCTCGTGGGTCAAAATTCTTGTTGGTTAGAGTTCCTGAGGTCACAATTATTTTTTTGACCATATTTCCTATGGTCATAGTTCATGTGGTCATAGTTCCCATTAGTCAAAGTTCCTATGGGTTAGATTTCCTATTGAATAGAGTTCCTAAGGTCATAGTTCCTTTGTTGGTCATATTTCCTATGGTAATAGTTCCTATTGGCTAAAGTTTCTATTGGACAGAGTTACTAATGTTTAGAGTTCCTTACATCGCAATAGGACCAACATTAAGATATAAACTTTGATTTATGAAGAAACAAGAGGATCATAGTTCATGATTCATAATAGTCCCCTTATCAAAGTTCCCGGTCAAGAAATTCCTTGGAACTATCATCGAAAAATATTGGTCAAAGTTCCTATTGGTCAGGGGATCAAAGAAATATGAAGAGAATATGAACTCTGATTGATAGTTGGAAAGAGTTTTTTTCTTTGTCTAGAGGTTTGATAAAGGAAGCCCTAGAACTATGACCAACATGAACTTTGATTGACAAAACCAAAGGTATAGTTCCTTTATTGGTTAGAGTTCCTATGGTCATGGTTCCTTCATTATAGTTCCCGTGGTCAACATAATTCCTATGGGTTAGAGTTCCTATTGAATAGATTTCTTGAGGTCATAGTTATGTTGAAGGCATATTTTAGGGAGTGGAGGCCCTCCCAACTTTCTTGTGAAAGGTGTTATCCAAAACATGGTGTTTTCAAATTTTCTTTGGCATGTGTCCACCATTGTTTTCCTTCCATTAATCATTTTCACATGTACACTTCCTTCATTTAGTCATGTCACATGAGGATGAACACTAAACACCAAGGATGGTCTCCCTATACTGAATGGATCATTATCTTAGACAACAACAACTCGGTCCTCTTCCATACCCTTCAAGATTCTTTGTCGCGTGCTCCTTTTTGTTGCTTGAGTTGTTGATGCCCACCAAAAACCCCAATTTGTAGATTCCACCCATTGTTGATCTTAGTAAGAATCCCTCTTGTCATTGATTCACAACACAATATTGTTCTCTTCAATTGATAATATGATTCTACATGTTATTTTCTATAGAGTATTGTGTTTTGTTTGATGTAAACATGGTCATGAGTTAAATTAATTAAATTCCCTATAACTGCCATAACTATTTCTATATTATTTCTCATTATAGAGCTCGTTGACTTAATTTATATTAAATCTTGGTCAACATAAGATAATCAATCACTTAGAAGAGTAGATATATTACAATGGGTTACCACATCATTACAAAGTTTATTATATAGTTGGATTACCATATTATTTCAAAGTTGATTGTTTGAATCTCAAGATTCAAAAAAATTCATAAAGCGGTGCATGTGTTGAATTAAAATTCAATGAAAGTTGTTCACTCCTACCCCATATTGGTACTAGTGCATTTGTATAATTAAAATTCAATGAAATTCGTTTCCTCCTACCCCATATTGGCACCATTGTTTTTGCATCTTACTCCTTTTTCGGGATAGCATCCCATAGACCCAATCATTTTCTTCTTCTTTTTTGTTAGATATGAAAATTGTTCATTAGAAAGGCCTCCATTTTTGTTGTTTCCAATAGTGATGGTTGAATAAAGAAAAGAATACATTGTCTATGGTGAACTAAAAACATGGAGTTATTTTGGAGTTCTTAGTCTACAAACAAAGTAAGTCTATAGTTAGATTTTTTCTAGCATTGTTAACAATATCGATATTCCAAATTGTAAGGTCTTTAGTTCATACATTGTTCTTATAATTTGTAAATAATAATACTCATTAACGATTCCTTATCTTCTCCATCTACCATGATTATTTTTTTTCATTTCCTCCTCTACTCAAAGATGTGGTTTGATGTCCCTCAATTTCCTCCAAAAACTTACCCAAACATAACGTTGATAGCCAATTTTCTCTTTCTCTAATAGTTCCTCTCACCATGTGCCCATTAATGCTTAACCTACTAAACACTCCTCTTATTTAGTTATTTGTAAACCCTTTTACATAGTTAATCATGGAACATCCAAGAAAAAATACATCTCCCACATAACCACTTGGATGCACTTCGTTGATTCCTTTCCCTTCTTTAGGGTAATGCTAGTTCATTTGTCGGTCATTGTTCCTATGGTCATAATTCTTATCGATCATATTTACTGAGGTCATTGTTCCTTTGTTAGTCATAGTTTTTTCATCATAGTTTCTATTGTCATAGTTCCTATCATTCAAAGTTATTATGGGTTAGATTTCTTTACTGACAATAACTATGATTGATAAAGGAAATATGACCTAAAGAACTCTAGCTTATAGGAACTGTAACCCACAAGAACTATGATCAATAAGAACTTTGATCGACAGGAACTATGACTAACAAGAACTTGTCGATAAAAGTTCCTATTGGTCGGATTTCCCATGGTCATAATTCATGTGGTCATAGTTCCTGTTGATTAGAGTTCCTGAGATCATAGTTCCTTCATCAATCATAGTTCCCATGGGTCAAAATTATTTTTGGTCATAGTTACTATGGTCATTATTAGTTCCTACAAGTTATAGTTCTTGTGGGTCGAAGTTCATGTTTCCTATAGTTCCTAAGGTCATAGTTCCTTTTTTCAATCGTAATTCATGTTGTTCAAAGTTCCCATGGGTGAGAGTTCTTATTGGCTAGAGTTCCCGAGGTCATAGTTCCTTTGGTCATGACTCATAGTTTTTATTGGTCATAGTTCTTGTGGGTCGGAGTTCTTGTTAGTTAGGGTTCCTGAGGTCATAGTTCCTTAGTTGGTCATAGTTGCTATCAATAAGAAATTATGAACCATAGGAATTATAAACACAAGAACTATCAGTAACAAAGGAACTATGACCTCAAGAACTCTACCCAACAGTAACTCTAACCCATAGTAACTTTGACCAATGGGAAATGTGACCATAATGACTTCTAACGACAAGAAATTTGATCGATGAAGGAACAAGGGGATCATAGTTTTTATATCACAATAGCCCCTTGATCAAAGTTATCGGTTAAGAAATTCCTTAGAATTATGACCAAAAAACATTGGTCAAATATCTTGTTCATTTGGAGATTTGGGAACTATGAAGAGACCATGAACTTTGATTGATATTTGGCCTAGGCTTCTTTCTTTAACCAAAGGTTCAATTATATTTTCACATTGTCAGATGCAATTGTCTGGATATCATTCTAAATGCATAATGAGGTCATAAGATGAAATTATTTGGCTCAGTCATAGTGCCCAATGAGGTCATAAGATAAAAAATATGGAAAATTAATAGTGATATTTATGACATGGCATATCATAGTTAAACAAAGTCTAATCAATAAATTTGAAATGCAATTACATAAACTATTTCATAACAAGGTACAACCATTTGTACAAATCATTATATGTATCTTAATTATCCACATTCTGCATAGGTACATTTCAAACAATGAGAATTCTCCAAAATTATCTTATTTTTCCCATTAGATGTTTCTTTGGTTATTGGTTGCTTATCTAAACATCTTTGAAGTTTAACATGTTTTTTAGGAGTATCTTCTCAAAATATTCTTGAGTATAAATGAAAAGGTTGCGCACAATGCTACAAAACTCTGTGTTTTAATACATAAGAACTTTGATTACAAAATCATAAATCACTCATCATACCAAATAATAATTAAACAATATCAATACTAAAAAATCAAACAAAACAAAACAGATTTCATTGTAACGCTCATGGATAATCACCAACAAGAATAATGTCTCCTTCATTATCTATAATGTCCCTAATCTGAACCCCTTTGTAATTGTGCATATAGCCTGGTGATCCATTGGCACCAATTGTAAATGTACATATAGGTTGGTGAGTTGTCAGCACCAAGTTTTTGTTTTGCGCGCACCTAAGTAGTGCTCAAGGATTGTTATCAAAGAAAGGGTGTGCACATTTCATAGTGTTGCACACACCTAGGTAAGTGCATGTGGTTTCACATCAAAGAAAGGGTGCACACATTTCATAGTGTTGTGCGCACTTGAGTAAGTGCGCAGGGATTACCTTGAAGTGTGCATCGAGCCGAGTTTATATATATATATGTGTGTGTGTGTGTGTGTGTGTGTGTGTGTGTGTGTGTGTGTGTGTGTGTGTATGTATGTATGTATGTATGTATTTGAGGCCAAAGAGCCTGTGTGGTTATGAGGTTGGTGAGCCAAGATGCAAATAGACCAATGTGCCTATCCTTGTAAAATGTAATCACACTCAAGTTATTAATAATATCACATCATTAATATTCAATGGTTGAAAGGGACTACTCTCTTTTTCTCCATAATCTAAAAAATAAATACCTATTGAAATTGTGTCGGTGCTAGAAGCAATTGTGAACGGAGGCTGGAGCAACTGCAAGCTAGGGTTTGGTAGTTGCGGCCACAGCAGAGGATAGCATGAGTACCAAGGGGGGCGGTAATGGAACCCCCTCATACAATAAGGTAGTAGTAGACAGAGGGAGAGGCACCAATGATAAGCACCTCGGGATCAGAACCGGAAAAGAGTTAGGAAAGCAACTAGAGAAAAAGCGATGGCATGGGGGAAGAAGCTAGAGAAACTCATAATGTTGCACAAGAAATGGAAAGTCCCAATGGGGAAGAAGGGCGCAACCCATGTAAACCAAAGACATCGATGATACCCAAGGTAATACTAGACAATCCGCAAACGCAACTCTACAGGGACCAGATGAAGACGCATGCGCTAATCTACAAGTTTATGGGTTTTTTTCCCATAGAAAAAATGATGCACAAATGGATTAAATATCAATGGAAGCCAAGTGGAGAAGTGGAACTACACCTGGGCTCAAAAGTCTTCTTTACAGCAGTTTTCATGAACCTGGAAGATAGGGATAATATCTTCGAGGAGGGGGGCATACTTCCACGCCTCAGCAGGACTATACATGCGACCCTGGAAGGAAAACTTATCCCTAGAGAAAGAAACATTCAAAAATGTACCTGTATGGATGAGACTTTACTCCTTGTTGTTAGATTATTGGATACCTTCCACCTTTGAAGCAATAGGGAACAAACTGGGAAAATACGTGAAGACATCAGAAGCAACCCTAAAAGGATGATACACATCCTATGAAAGAATCTGCATAGAGATGGATGTGTCGGGGGCACTCTCGGAAACCATAAGCTTGGAATTCAGGGATGAGGAATATATACAAAACATTGACTATGAGCAGATCCCCTTCAGATGCAAAAGATGTCACGACCATGGACACTTAATCAGAGAATGTTCGATCGTTAAAAAACAAGAAGCGGAAAACACCAAACTACAGTAGGATGAGGATGGGTTTATAAAACCAAACCACAGAAACAGAGAGAACAAGAAACAAAGTAAAACCCCAACAAGGAGAAATCCAGAGGCCAGGAATAAAACAAAAGGACGAGACAAGACCAGCAAAGGGGAGGAAAGAGGAAAGGAAAATACAAAAGCTAAAGAAGCCAGGGAACAAGAAACAAATGAGGATACGGATAGCCCAAGAAAAGAGATGGGACAAGGGGGTAGCGCAACTCCTATGGACAGATAAACCAGAGATACCCCCACCCCCATGCAGGAGGTAGACGGAGACGCGAAAATGACTCCAAGCGAGGTAGGAATGGAAGATCCTAATCTCAGAGACATTGTGGAAATGGAAGGGATTGATGTCCTGAACATACTGGAGCAATGGAAAAGGTAGGGCATAGACAAGGTTCCAGTGGAGCAACTAGACCACATCCAATACTTGTTCCTCCTAAGGGAGGAAGCCAAATCCAGAGGACTCAAGTGCACACATGGGGAGATAGGAAACCTAGGAATCAAAGCAGGCGAAGGACAACCGCAACTCATACCCAAGCAGACGAGAAGGAAAAAAGGCAGGAAATAAAATAGTGTAGCCCTGCAGGAACTAGGAGCTCTTCTGATAAACTCAGGTAAGATCAAAAATCTCTTTCCCAACTCCCCCCCACATGTTTAAAT
>ML793018.1:21482-49358 GCA_009831015.1 Picea engelmannii
TAGTATAAATAAGAGTCAAGGGTATGAAAACCCTAGCTGGGAGATTATTGTAACAGGGCGCTGCTCGACTGGAGGTTTCCCCCTCGAAGAGGCCTGTGAACATTGCTATCTGAGTCAAAGTGCTATTTCTGTTGTTATTTCGTATATTATTTCTGTATATTGTGAAGATTATGCTGGATATTTTACTGTTATTCTGTCATTTCTAGCATTTCATTTATGTTCTGAATATTTTATATATCTGGTATCTTGCAAAACAACCCATGAAAGCAAAGAATTCTTAGAAATAGACTTAGGAAGGAACAATTGGACCTTTGTTTCATCTAAGAGACAAAATGTATTGTAGACAAAATGGAAACAATCAGCAAAAAACAATGGAGCATGTACAAGATGTTGGATGTCAAAGGACAATAGATGGCAGGAGGTATCCTCACCTTGTGGAACTCATAAGTGATGAACCTAATAGCAGACGAGGCTACCAGGCACACACTTTCGGTCAACATGCAAATCATTGGGAATATAGAGATGATTCTATGCACTAATGTGTATGGACCCCAGATGCTAGAGAAAAAGAGAAGAATGCTTCTAGATAGAAGACCTAAAATCCCTCTCCAACAACCTCCACTGGATCTTGGCAGGGGACTTCAACATCATCTCATCACTTGCGGAGAAAAAAGGAGGCACTAGGATATTGGATAGAGATGCAGAAGAATTCCCAACATTCATAGACACAGTAGAGATAGTGGACATCATAACCAATAACAGGCATTTCACTTGGAACAATAAATGGATAAATTAACATCAAGTCACGACAAGACTAGACATATTCTTAGTGTCAGAATCCATCATTATGCAAGGGTTAACCTTAGATTGCAACATCCTTCTCTGGGGGGGTTCTGATCACTGGCCACTTCAAATGGAAGCAGACTTCCCAACCACCTGGAAGAATAGACCATTCCGATTTGAGAAATTCTAGATAGAACACCCCACCTTCAAGGAGAACATCAACCAGTGGTGGCGGGAGGAAAAACCATAGCAAGGGACACAGATGTTCAAAATCTATAAGAAACTAAAGTACATCAAAAATAAGCTCAGGGAGTGGAACAATGAAATTTTTGGCAACATAAACCAAGAGAAGAAAAATATTGAAGACAAAATGAGAAGACTCTAGGAAGTTTGCATAGAAGAGGGTTATACAGAGGATCTAACAAAGTAAGAGATCCAAATGACATAGGAATGGGAGGGAAGATGCCAACAGGAAGAAATTGTATGGCGCCAAAAGTACTGAATTAGATGGCTAAAGGAAGGAGAGAGGAACACCAAGTTTTTGCATAGAACAACCATTGCTAGAAGAACCCACAACAAAATCCTGAAGATCAAGGATCAGGATGGGATTGAGCAAGAATCCCACAAGGAGATTGAAAATACCCTGGTAAGTCACTTCCATGGGATAGCCCAGGAAACCAACAAAGATCGAATAGAGGCCATCCAAAGGATAATGCAATGCATCCCCCGTCTAGTTACCGAGGAACAGAATAACAACCTAAAAAAACCCATAGCTAAGGAGGAAATTGATCAAGTGATCCAAGAGATGCCCAACGGGAAATCCCTAGGTCGAGATGGTTTCACAGTGGAATTCTTCAAAGCCTATTGGGAAGTGGTCAAACACAATGTTTATAGGGTGGTGGAGGACTCTAGACAGTCGACCTCCATCCTAAAAGAGTTAAATGCCACAATGATTACTCTATTCCCCAAAGAAAATGAAGCAAGTACCCCTGACCACTAAAGACCCATAGCTTTATGTAATGTGGTTTACAAGATAATCGCCAAAGTCATAGCCAATTGAAACCCCTCCTGCCCACACTAATTTCACAAGAACAGGTGGGTTTTGTGGAAGGACAACAAATCATGGACAACATCATCCACACCTTGAAAATCCAGAGGAGAGGGGGGATGATAATACAACTTAGCCTTTGGTTTCACCCAACACTAGATCAGTTGGATTATCATCCTAGTCTCAACAACAAGTTACTCGCTCCTGATAAATGGAGCCCCAGCCAAACCCTTTTGGCCTACTAGAGGAAACAAACAAGGAGACCCGCTATCCCCCTTCCTATTCTTCCTAATGATGGAAGGTCTCGGTCGAAGCATAAAAAGCGCAACAACAGTAGGAGAAATAACAAGCCTCAAACCTTTCGAAAACTGCCCTACTTCCACACACCAACATTTCGTGGATGACACCTTACTCCATGGAATACCCACGGTAAAGGAAGCAAAAACTTTCAAAAAAATATTAGAAGAGTTTAGGGAAGCCTCAGGATCCGAGATCAACCATTCCAAATCGATGATCTACTTTTTCAACACCAACCCTGCAATCCAAAGGAACCTGGAAAATATTTTGGGCTTTGAGCGCAAAACACTCCCAACTAAATACTCGGGCATCCCCTTGACGGACAAAGCATACCAAGTGGAAACTTGGGAAGGAGTTCTCAACAAGCTACAGGAGAGGATGAAAAACTGGACGTACAAATCCCTCAACCTTGCGGGGAGACTTGTACTAACCAAGACGGTTCTGCAAGCAATTCCAACCTATGTGATGTTCGTTTTTCCCACCCCCAAAGGAATACTACAAAAAATAAGGACCATCCAAAGGGACATCCTATGGAGAGGAGAGGAAACAAAGGAAAAATGAGCCCTGGTGGCCTGGGAGAATGTTTGCAAGCCGAAATGCAAAGGAGGACTGGGGCTACAAGACCCACAAGTAACCAACAAAGCCTATGGGGTGAAACTCTGGTGGTGATGGGTTAAAGAAACATCTACCCCATGGGAAAACCTCTGAAATGCCAAGTATGCCCTGGACATAAATGACCAGGACCGAATTCATTTTATGGGCACCAGGGAGGGATCAACCATCTGGAACCTAGCTTGGCGCAACAAAACCTGGGTCCAAACACACATATTCTGGGAAGTAAGGAATGGTAAAACAACCAGATTCTGGGAGGATGCCTCGCAACAGGAACCCAAAATGGAAAATCCAGACAGGGAGGAACTCCAACAGGACATGATTGTGCAAGGAAAAACCAAAGTCCACCACTATTGGAAGCAAGAAATAGATCGAAACAGATGGAGAATCTAGGACAATCTAAATTCCCAAACTAGAGATCGGACTGCAACAATTGTGAAAGAGGTGGAGGAGGAACTGGGGAAAAGGAAAATTGCAGTCTCGGAAGAAGAAGACCAGTTAAGATGGGGCCGAAAAAATGGCGGGGAATTCAAATTGAAGGAAGATTGACATTACATCGTGAACCAATACCAAGAAGACCCAACGCAACAATGGGATAAGCTCTGGAGCAACCCCCAGTGGCCAAAAATAAAAATTTTCAAGTGGCTAGAACTTCACAACCGAATTCTAATTTGGGAAAACCTAAGGAAAAGGGGATTCATAGGCCCTCACAGTTCCTCTCTATCAAGCTAAGGAAGAAACAACAAATCATCTCGTCATTGAATGTACCTACATAGCAGAGATCTGGGACTAGGCGGCAGGTATTTTTCGACAATCCAATCGGACCCGAGGTAACATCTGCCCAACCATCAACAACTGGAATGAGAGTTACATCAAAAATGAAGAGATGAACCTATGCTGGACTCTCATTCTGAGGATGATCCTATGGACAATATGGAAAGAAAGGAATCGATGCATCTTCAAGAATGAAAGCCTTCTGGAAGGGAAAATCAAAGAAAAAATAATCTCCATGACAAGAGAAACAGTGCAGAGCCACAACTACTAGAATGGGAAAGTACAACTCACAGGTCAGGACTCTAGAGTCCTAGAATCTTTTCACCTAAAAGACGGGTACAAATGCACACAAATAAGACAACCACCGCAACTCCAAATAGGTGAGCGCAACTGGAATCCCCCTCCAGCAGCGTCCCTCAAGATGAATTTCAACGGGGCGGAAAAAGGAAACCCAGGAATGACAGGAATGGGAGGGGTTATCAGGGATAGTGGTGGAAACATAATCCGGTTGTACGCTGGGAGTATGGGAAAGCCAACTAACAACGCAGCAGAATTCGGAGCCCTGGAGATTGGCCTCGATATTCTAAGCCATGAAAGGATGACAAACACTATCGTGGAAGGTGACTCCACTCTAGTAATCAACACGGTGAAGAGACTCCAAAATGGCACTAGAGTGGGCAAAATTTAGAGACACTAGCGCTTGACACACTCCCTGCAAAAAATACAGGAGCTTCTACAAAATATGAACACAGTGGAGTTGCGTTGGGTACGCATGTCAGCAAATGGCATGTCGGATAGAATCGCTAACGAAGGGGTTAGCAAGGAAGGATTAGAGTTAGACACCACCTAGAGAAACATCCCAAATGATCAATTCAGAACAGACTGCATACAACTAGTGACAAAAGACCATGACGACAGCTTAAGTACGGAAGGTCACATCGATCGAAGTGGTGCAAGGCCAATAGGCGGGCATGACGAATCCAGGCAGAATCTTCATGACCAACATCCGATCACAAGTGAAAATGAAGGATTAGACCACACAATGGATGGGGATATGACATCAAGGTCACATCAGTAGGAAAAAGTGAAGGGTTAGTGCAGGGGAAAGTACAAATGGGACTCAACAGGCCATGAGTGACGTAGGACAAAAGATGTTACCACGCACCAATATGGTTACATCTCTCCCAAGAATAGGTACAGGGAATTGCACAGTTGGTTACACAATGAGAAGGGGAAATGGTCGGCACAGGGATAACATACGGTTTTTCATGGTCACACATACCGAAACAGATAAAAAGGATGGGAAGGACCACCTCTACAGGCAGACCATGATTGCAAGGACGAGTCTACAACAGGATAATTCCCATAAGAGGCAAATCACTAGGAATAGATGCATCCAGGAAAAGCGCAACAGCAGGAGCCACCACAAAAAAAAGGGTCGGGAAAGAAGGAACCCCTGGGTCGATAGGAATAGGAGGAGAATTCAGGGAAAGAATCGCCACAAGCCATCCAAGATGGTGCGTATGAAGAAAACGCACATCAAAAGAAACACCCATATGGAAGAAACTCCAACAAGCCATAGGAGGATTTCAAGGATGGAGAAAGCGGTCTGAGACGCCAAGGGCACCTTCCAGGCACTGGTCAAACCGAAAGGAAAAGTGACCATCACCAGGTGGGAAAAGAAAATCACTGCCAAGCGCAAGGGCAAATCCTGGGAGGAACTGAGCCAGGAAGCGGACTGGATAACAGACCCAGGGACCATGTAGTCCAGGGAAACCCTCTACCATATGATGGTAGAGATGGCATGGCGGAAAAAGATGTTAATAGGAAAAGTGAGAACAGAAAAGAAACCCGCTAAATGGAAGGGTAACAAGGACCACAAAAATTTGCTAAAATAAATCCCGAGTCACCTCAGCAACCTGGACGCTAGTACAAAACGAATTGTAGAGGACCAGAAGAACCAGAAGGATAAGGTGGAGAGAATGGCTGCCCAAATCCACTTATAATTGTGCTACATCCATCATATAGATATCACACCAGCTGATGGGAATGGAGCACCAGCCCGAATCAGGAAGACCCACACGGTGGCCCAGAAGGAGAAGAGCAAGGACAAGGCAAAAAATGGAAAGAAACATCTCATAATCCTGGACTAGCGTCGGGTTAGCTAATGATCAGTGAATGTTACTGGGTCAGTCTCAATTGTTGTCTTATGTTTTTTATGTTTCTGTTATGATTAGCTTGTCAAAAAATGGATATAATGGGACTGTATCGGTTTCCCAATGTGGTGGTCCAGCCATACCCCTCTGTTATCTCAAAGAACGCAACTCCGAAACCCTTGGGCTGGTTTCCTTTTTGGCAGACCAGGGAGTTCCTATTTTTTTTTATTAGTCTTTTTTAGTAATACAGATACTCACACTCACTTACAAAAAAATATATATATATATATCACATTGTTACACAAAAAACTGGAGGCTATGAAGAAACCGCAAGCTAGGGTTTGACAATAGCAGTCTCAATAGTGCACAGAATGGTTAATAGGGGGGAAGTCCCACGGGGCGTTGGTTTCAAAGAACCGCTGACAAGAACCTCGGGATCAGGATTGGAAAAGAACTAGGAGAGCAACCAGGAAAAAAGGGATCGCATGGGGGAGGTAGTCATAGAAGCCCAGAAGGAAGCGTAGGAACCAACGAACCCCAGTGGGACAAATGGGTGCAACCCATGTAAACCTAAAACCACAATGATACCAAGGGTTATACTGGAAGACCCACAAACACAACTCTATCGGGACCATATGAAGACGCATGCACTAATTTGCAAATTCATGGGGTTGTGGCCCATGGAAAGAACATTGTGCAACTGGATAAAATATCAATGGAAGCCAAGTGGAGAAGTGGAACTCCACCTGGGCTCGAAAGGTTTCTTCATAGTATTCTTTATGAACCTATAGGACAGAGATAAATTCTTTAAGGGGGGGCTATACTTCCACACCTCATCAGGTTTGTACATGAAGTCGTGGAAGGAAAACTTCTCCCCATAGAAAGAAACCTTTAAAAATGTCCTAGTCTGGTTGAGGTTTTACTCCCTACCGCTAGACTACTGGTTGTCGTCCACCTTTGAAGCATTCAGAAACAAGCTGGGAAAATATGTCAAGACATCAGAAGAAACCCTAAAAGGGAGATATACATCATATGCAAGGATCTGCATAGAGATGGATGTGTTGGGGGCACTCCTAGAAGCCATAAGCCTGTAATTCAAGGATGAGGAATGGATACAAAGCATTGACTATGAGAATATACCTTTCTGATGTAGAAGATGACATGAACATGGACACCTAATTAGATAATTTTCACTCAACAAAAATCAAGAAACGAAAAACACCAAAACACCACAAGATGAGGATGGGTTTGTAAAACCCAATCACAAGGAAGGGACCAAGAAAATCCCCAACAAGAAGTAACTCGGAAGCAAGGACTAGACCAGAAGGAAGGGACAAGGCCAACCAAGGGGAATAAGGAGGAAAGGAAAAGACAAAATCTAGAGAAGCCAGTGAACAAGCAACTCAGGAGAACACAGATATTCCAAGCAATAAGAAGGAACAGGGAGTTAGCGCAAGTCCTATGGAAAGAGGAAACGAATATGACAACACCCCAATGCAGGAGGTAGACGAAGTCTCGGAGATGAAAACAAGCGAGGTAGGCACGTAATATCTAGATCTTAGAGACATTGTGGAAAGGGAAGAAATAGACCTCCTAAACATATTGGAACAATGGAAAAAGCAAGGAGTAGACAATGTGTCAGCGGAGAAATTAGGTCATATCCAATACCTTTTCCTTCTGAGAGAGGAATCAAAAACCAGAGGGATCAAGTGCACACATGTCGAGATAGGACACCTGGGAATCAAGGCAGGCGAGGGACAATCACAACAGTCACCCAAATAGACAAGGCAGAACAAAGGAATGAAATCAAACAATGTAGCCCTACAAGAACTAGGAGCCATGTTGATCAATTCAGGTAAGATAAAAAATCTCTTCCCCAACTCCCCCCCACACGTTTAAATGAAGATTATAACATGGAATATAAGAGGCCTAAACAGCCCATGAAAACAAAGAATCCTTAAAAATAGACTGAGGAAGGAACAACTTGACCTTTGTTTCATTCAAGAGACAAAATACATTGTAGACAGAATGGAAACAATCAGTAAAAAGCAATGGAGTAAGTACAAGGTATTGGTTGTTGAAGGCCAACAGATGGAAGGCAGTATACTCACCTTATGGAACCCACACTCATTGACCCTACTAGCAGTCGAAGCAACAAGACACTCACTTTCAGTTAACATGCAAATTATAGGTAACATTAAGGTGATTATATGCACAAATGTGTATGGCCCCCAAAGGTTGGAGGAAAAAAGGAGAATCCTCCTAGACCTCGAAGATCTATAGACCCAAGCCTGCAACCTACACTAGATCTTAGCAGGTGACTTCAACATCATCACAAAACTTGTGGAGAAAAAAGGGGGCACCAGGAGATTAGACAGAGACGCAGAGGAATTTTCAGCTTTCATTGAAGCAATGGAGATGGTGGACATTAGAACCAGCAATGGCCAATTCACCTAGAATAACAAACGAATTAACCACTACCAAGTAGCTACAAGGCTAGATATATTCCTGGTGTTGGATTACATTATTCTGCAGGCACTAACTTTAGAGTGCAACATCCTTCCATAGGGGGGTTCAAACCATTGGCCGGTTCAATTGGAAGCAAACTTCCAAACCACTCCGAAGAACAAACCCTTTAGATTTGAGAAATTTTGGATCGATCATCCCACTTTCAAGGAGAACATCAAACATTGGTGGAGGGAGGAATTACCGGATCAAGGGACAAGGATGTTCAAACTTTACAAGAGACTCAAGTACATCAAATACAAACTCAAGGAATGGAACAAAGAAATCTTTGGAAAAATAAACCAAGAGAAGAAAAATATCGAGGAGAGAATGAGGATACTCCAGGAACTCTACATAGACGAGGGTTACACAGAGGATCGAAAAAGATAAGAGATCCAGATGAGCTAGGAATGGGAAGCAAGATACTGGTAGGAAGAAAATCTATGGCACCAAAAGTCCAGAATCAGGTGGCTAAAGCAAGGGGAGCGGAATACCAAGTCTTTTCATAGAACAACCATTGCAAGAATAACATACAACAAAATCCTGAAAATCAGAGATCATGATGGGATCGAAAGAGAATACCACAAGGAAATTGAAAATACATTGGTCAATCACTTCGAGGGGATAGCCTAGGAACCTAATAAATACAGAACGGGGGCCATACAAAGGATAACTCAGCACATCCCCAAGTTGGTCACCGAGGAACAAAATATCAATCTAAACAAACCCATAACAAAGGAGGAAATCAACCAAGTGGTCCAGGAGATTCCCAATGGAAAGGGCCCAGGCCCAGACGGTTTCATAGTGGAAATTTTTAAAGCCTTTTGGGAAGTGGTTAAACAAGATGTTTATGGGGTGGTGGAAGACTCCAGACGCTCAAATTCCATCCTAGAAGATTTAAATTCCACAATGATCACACTAATCCCAAAAGAAAATGAAGCAAGGACCCCCGATCAATATAGGCCTATATATTTATGCAATGTAGTGTACAAGATAATATCCAAAGTCATAGCCAATCATTTGAAACCTCTCCTACCCACACTGATTTCACAGGAACATGTTGGTTCCGTGGAGGGAAGACAAATACTAGACAACATCATCCATGTCCATGAGCTTATACACATGTTGAAAAGCTAAAGGAGAGGGGGGATGATAATCCAACTTGAGATGGAAAAATCTTACAACAAAATTAGTTGGCACTATATGGCCAAGACGCTAGAAGCCTTTGGGTTTGAAAAACACTGGATCCACTGGATTGTCAATATAGTATCAATGACAAGCCATTCTCTGCTAATCAATGGAGCCCCAACAAAACCCTTCTGGCCTTCGAGAGGCATAAGACAAGGAGACCCTCTATCCCCCTTCATGGTCATTCTGATGATGGAAGGGCTCAACAGAATCATAAAAAGTGCAACTGTAGCAGGATAATTAAAAGGCATCAAACCTTTCGAAAATTGTCCAACCTCCACACACCAACAGTTTGTGGATGATACCCTACTCCATGGTACACCCACAATAAAGGAAGAAAAAACCTACAAAAGAATCTTAGAAGACTTTGGGGAAGCCTCTAGGGCGGAGATCAACCACTCCAAATCCATGATCTATTTCTTTAACACCAATCCTGCAATTCAAAGGAAAATGACCAACATTCTGGGGTTTGAATGCAAAACGCTCCCAACGAAATACTTGGGAATCCCCCTGTAGACAGAGCTTGCAAAATGTCGATGTGGGAAGGAGTGATCAACAAACTGCAAGAGAGGGTAAAAAATTCGACCTACAGAGCTCTCAACCTGGAAGGGAGGCTTATCCTTACCAAAGAAGTTCTACAAGCAATTTCGACGTATATGATGTCAGTATTTCCATATCCCAAAGGAGTACTACAAAAGATAAGATCCATTCAAAGAGATTTCCTGTGGCAAGGTGTGGAAACTAAAAAGAAACGGGCCCTGGTATCCTAGGAGAAGGTATGCAGACCAAAAGGCAAAGGAGGCCTAGGGTTACAAGATCCACAAATAATGAATGAAGCCTGCAGGGAAAAACTCTGGTGGAGATGGGTCAAGAACGACTCAATACCGTGGACAAACCTCTGGAAGGCCAAGTATTCCCATAACATCAATGATCAGGACCGCATATGTTTCATGGGCACAAGGGAGGGATCATCCATATGGAATCTATCATGGTGCAACAAGAATTGGATCCATAAACACAACTTATGGGAAGTCATAAATGGTCAAACAACCAAATTCTGGGAGGACGCGTGGCAACAGGAACCCAGAATGGAACATCCGGACAGGGAGGAACTACAACAAGAAATGACAATGCAAGGTAAAATCAAAATCCATCACTACTGGAAGCAAACAATTGATAGTGAAATATGGAAGACCTGGGATAAACTCAACCCATATAATAGAGATTGTATCACAACCCAAACGAAAGAGGTGGAGGAGGAACTGGGGAAAAGGAAGATTGCAGTCTCAGAGGATGAGGATCAATTAAGGTGGGGCAGGGAAAATGGTGGGGAATTCAACTTAAAAGAAGCATGATAGTACATCGTTGACCAAGATGAGGAGGACCCGGCACAAAAGTGGGGAAAGATTTGGCGCAACCCCCAATGGCCAAAAATCAAACTATTCGAATGGCTAGTACTCCACAACAGAATTCTAACCAGGGAAAATCTCAAGAAAAGGGGCTATATAGGTCCATCTTGCCACCACCTCTGTCAATCCAAGGAGGAAACAACCAATCACCTCCTCGACAAGTGTAGTTACACAACAGAACTATGGGACTGGGCGGCCGATATATATCGCCAATCCAATAGAATCTAGGGCAACATCAACACAACCATCAACAATTGGAATGAGAGTTACAGCAAAAACAAAATTGTGAACCTCTACTGGGAACTAACGTTGGGGATGATAATATGGGCAATATGGAAAGAAAGGAACTGACGCATCTTCAGGAATAAAGGCCTACCGGAAGGAAAGATCAAGGAGGCAATAATCTCAAAAATACAAGAAATGGTGCAAAGCCGCAACTGCAAGAAGGAAACAATGCAACTCACTGACTAGGACACCCGCATCCTGGATTTATTTCACCTAAATTATGGGCGCAATAGCTCAATAGTTGCGCGGGATCCACAACTCCAAATAGGAGACCTCAACTGGACCCCCCCCGTTAAGGTTCCTCAAACTAAATTTTTACGGGGTGACAAAAGGTAACCCAGGAGTGGCAGGGATGGGAGGGGCTATCAGAGACAGTGGTGGTAACATCATCCGGCTGTATGCTGGGAGTATGGGAAACTCAACCACCAACATAGCGGAATTTGGAGCTCTGGAACTTGGCCTTGAAATCCTAAGGCGCGAAGGGATGACAAACACAATCGTGGAAGACGACTCCACCCTTGTCATCAACATGATGAAGAGACTCCAGAATGGAACCAGAGTGGGAAAGGTTCAGAGACATTGGCGCCTAGCCCTCTCCCTACAGAAAATCTAGGAGCATCTGAAAAATCTAAACACAATGGAGTTGCGTTGGGTCTGCAGGTAAGCGAATGGCCTAGCGGACAGACTATCCAATGAGGGGGTAGATAAGGAAGGTATGGAATTAGACACTACCTGGATCAGCATCCTGAATGGTCAACTCAGAACAGAATTCATTTAGCTAGCAAAAAAATACCATGAAGGCAGCTTAAGCAAGGAAGGTCACATCGAGAAGGGAAGCGCAAGGCCCAGTGGTGGGAATGTAGAACCTAGGCAGGATATGATTATAGAACACTCGGTCACCAATCAACATGCAGGATCAGCATAAACAGCATGTGAGAGTACAACAGCAAGATCCTAGTGATAGAAAGAGGAGTGGAGAAAGCACGAGGGAAAGTACAGACGAAAAACTGCATATAACGAATGACGTAAGGCATGAGGGAGTGACATGGCTCAGACCCGATCCTCCATGCCAAAGTACAGATATGAACAACAGCACAGTAGGCTCTCATATGCGTAGGGGCAGGGACCCGTACAAGGATAAAAGGTGAGTCATCATGATCATATGAACCGCAACCGGAATAAATATGGGTAGCGATTACCAATACAGGAAAGCCATGATTGGAAGGAAAAGAATGCAACAAGAGAATCCCAATAAGAGGAATGGAAATAAAATCAACTGAAATCAGAAGAAGCGTAACATCAAGGACTACCACGATACAAGGACAGGGGGAAAAGAACCTCTATGAAGGGAGGTGCAGGATGAATAACCAACAAAGGAGCTACGACAGACCAAACGGGATGTTGAGAATGAAGCGAACGAACAAGAAGAGGAACCCCCTTGGAAAGGAAGTCTCGAATAGCCCAAGACAAATATAAAAATAGGAGCAGGCAAAAAAAGAGGCAGAGGGCACTTTAGAAACTCTGGTATCGCCAAAAGGAAAAGAGACCATTAGCTGCTAGGAAAAGGAAATAAAATAAAAAAGCAAAGTCAAATCATGGGATGCACTAGCACAGGAAGCGGACTAGGTAATTGATCTGGGGGCCACGCAGCCCAGGGAAACCCTATACCATAAAACAGTAGAGATGGCATGGATAACTAAGATGATGATTGGTAAAGTGATTTCGGAAACAGAAGACGCTAGACGAGAGGATAACAAGGAACTCAAGAAGATGTTGGAAGAAATCCTAAGTCGCATAAATAGCTTGGAAACCATTACTGAACTGTTAGTTGAGGTCGAGAAGGACCAGAAAACTAAGATGGAGCGATTGGTTGTGTTGTGATACTTATATGTTTAGTGTAATGCACTCATTAATTATCAATCCCGAATTCATAATCAACTGAGTTGCAAGACACCAATAAGAAAGGTTATTCTAATGTCATGAGTATAGAACTATTCTAGATTATGCATGCTGGAAACAAAACAAACTAGAAAATCAAAACAAACTTTGGTTGTCTTTCACAGAGAGGTTATCTACTCCATTATGGCACATGCAAGTATGAGATGGAGTTCTTGACAGATCAACTCTGTTATCTGACCCAGAAAACTAACTATGCAATCACACTTCTGAAAGTGAAATCACACATCAATCATCAAGACATATCATGGGTAGTTCAATAGTCAATATACTGAGTATGTTTTGGTCGACAATGAGTTGTTGTAAACTTCACTAGTTCTCCATCAATTATGTCTGACTACTGCTGCCAACATTCATGTCCATGAAACAAAATCAAATTCATAAAAACAGAAACAAAGCATATGAAAAACAGAGTAAGTAAATATCTCCAAACAATCGTATCATGGAAATCCTAGTCTAAACTATATTGTTATCATCTGAAAGAATTAAGATTCAGCTAATCTAACATCTATACTATTGAAATCAACTACTAACACTAATCTATAAGGATGTTTACCTTTGTTGGGCGGTGGGCCCTTGCCGCTTCAACAGGTCAGCGAGTGGAGTCTATAGTAATCTTTCTTTCAATCCACGCAGTCCTCTTACTCAAATTTCAAAACATAGAATTAAACTATGCTAACAAATCAACTCACATTCATTCATAAATGATCAAGACCTGGAAATAAATGACATCCTTCTATTAAACTTAAACTCAAAATATGTTCTATAATATGTAATGTTCCTTCACATGCTAAATTATACTAACTCTCTACTACCTTCACCATCCTTGCCATGACTATTTAAACAATCTTAATAGTGAAACACAAGGAGGTGAAATCTTTAGCAAATCAGTCAATTGCCAAATTTATATATTCGGTTACATATTTTGAGCTTCATCCTCATGACACGAAGTGTATGAGGATGAAGCAATAAACAAACAAGCTTATCATAACCTTTCTAGAGCTTTAATGATTCAGCAAACATCCAACAATTATCTTTGGTACGATCTGGGGCTAAACTTGGTATATTATGCTTCCTATATTGGTACCAGATCGTGACAGGTGAGATTCGATAAATGGTACCAGATCTGAACAGTATGCAAGTACCATACTAGAACAGCCTGCGGTCGTTGGTACCAGATCGCGACAGTGGATGGTTCGGTACCGGATCTGAATGGAAGGTGTGCTTGGTACCAGATTCAAACAGTGGCAATATGGCGCATAAGTACCGGATGGTTGAGATGGTACAGAAAGGCTGGACTCATCTAGAGGTCAAAGGTTACACATGGAAAATTAAAACATTAGTACATGAAACATTTAGTCTCCTAGCTCAATAAACCACAAAAATACATGAATTAATTATACTTTACCTTATGACCTCATCAATGGCTAATGGTAGTGTTCTTTTTCATTTATGCAAGCTTAGGTAAGCCAAAAAGGTATATATGAGGAGTATAATAGGGTAGTGGGGATGTCAATTTAGAGGCTCAACTTTCCCCCATGCCAAAACCATTGCATGTCCTCATGCAACTGAAACAAACCCAAAATTTTTAAAAATTTGAGACTCCATTCTTTACTTTTGTGGATCAATGATGTTGATGGTTGAGGCTTCTGCTTTCATATCCCTTTTTATGACCCTAATGTATTGTAAGAGTCTTAGTACCTTCTTGAGATTATTATAATTCTCTAGATGGTCATATTGAAGTTGCTGGTTGGTTGCCTTCAGTTGCTCGTTTTCCTTTTTGATATACATGTTCAATAGTTGGTATTCCTTCACTTCTTGTTTGAGTTCCTGGTTTTGTTTTTGCAACTCCCCAATATTTTTCTTCATCTGTGCTTTTGTTAAGGTTCTTGTTGACTCCGTTGTTTCTGGCTGGATGTATTCTCTTTCCTCAACTTCCTCCCTCATCCCACATAAAGTAATAGTGACTTGTTCCTCGGTCAAACTAGGAATGTCATCCTGGACTGATAGGTATTCAGAAGGGAAGGTAAGATCTATTGGATCTTCATGTGTATGAGGACTGACAACTTATTTTCCTTTCTTTTCCATGCTCCTTGTGGTTCTTTTACAAGGGGGTACTGGATAAGGGGTGCTCACAGGCTTCCTTTTCTTCTTTTCTATTTGTGGAATGGTTACATGGGATTGTTCTATAGACTGTTCACTTTTATTTTCTGAGTTATTTTTCTTTGATATAGTTCCTAGGAATCCCCTTTTTCCAATTAGGGTGTTGATGGTCTTCTTTCAAAAATTGTTGGCACATTTCCTTGTTGGTTCCTACTCCTTTGAAGTACTTGGATCCTCTGTTAGGTAATCTCGTGGCTTCCCTTAAGGTTTCTTCATTGATTGTTAGTTGCAGATTGCCTATGTGCGCAATCTCTCCATCGTAACCCTGAATAAATGCGTGAGATACCTTCTCATGACAGCCTGTGAATTTCTCCAAAAATGGCATCCATCCCACTCTAGCATACTTCTCTCTACACAGTTGGAACTCCCCGGTCTCTCTATAAATCTGGAAGACGGGTTCATGTCTACTTACAACCATCTTTATAAATTGTGAGAAAAATCGATCTATAGCGCAAGGATTTAGTCAACTGATGAGGGTAAGGGTTTGGTATTGGAAATCGCAGTGAGGAGTAAGCTCGGAACTGGAGAAAAGTTGGTAACGAAAAAAAACCTATGGTGATGGCGTCCCTAATTCGAATGGTGATTTTAAGAAAATATGTTGCAAAGGAAAATTAAGACAAGATGAGGCTCATCTAGATGGCTTCGCCACCCAGATAATCCATTTCAGTTATGCCCATTAGCGTAATGATGGGGACGAAACGTTGGGTGTTGAAGCATCATTGTTGTTTGGGATAGGTGATTGGACCTCTGAGCGATGAATTTGATGTTGAATCATGGCTCATGACACAAGATAAGTTTGTGATTTGTTGAAGGATGAAGCACGTCCGTGGCTCATCATTACTAGACATGCTTCATATTCACACTTTTGATGTGATTTTGCCCTCAATCATTTTCAAGCGCTTATGTGATGAGAGGATTGATTACCAAACTGTTAGTTGAGGTCGAGAAGGACCAGAAATTTAAGATGGAGCGATTGGTTATGTTGTGATACTTATATGTTTAGTATAATGCACTCATTAATTATCAATCTAGGATTCATAATCAACAGAGTTGCAAGACACCAGTAAGAAAGGTAATTCTAATGTCATGAGTATAGAACTATTCTAGATTATGCATGTTGGAAACAAAACAAACTAGCAAATCAAAACAAACTTTGGTTGTCTTTCACAGAGAGGTTATCTACTCCGTTATGGAACATGCAAGTATGAGATGGAGTTCTTGACAGATCAACTCTTCTATTTGACCCAGAAAACTAACTATGCAATCACACATCAATCATCAAGACATAGCATGGGTAGTTCAATAGTCAATACATTGAGTATGTTGTGGTTCACAATGTGTTGTTGTAAACTTCACTAGTTATCCATCAATTATGTTTGACTACTGCTGACAACATTCATGTCCATGAAACAAAATCAAATTCATAAAAACAGAAACAGAGCATATGAAAAACAGAGTAAGTAAAGATCTCCAAACAATCGTATAATCGAAATCCTAGTCTAAACTATACTGTTATCATCTAAAAGAATTAAGATTCAGCTAATCTAACATCTATACCATTGAAATCAACTACTAACACTAATCAATAAGGATGTTGAACTTTGTTGGGTGGTGGGCCCTTGCCGCTTCAACAGGTCAGCAACTGGAGTCTACAGTAAGATTTCTTTCAATCCATGCAGACCTCTTACTCAAATTTCAAAACATAAAATTAAACTATGCTAACAACTCAACTCACATTCATTCATAAATGATCAAGACCTGGAAATAATTGGCATCCTTCTATTAAACTTAAACTCAAAATATGGTCTATAATATGTAACGTTGCTTCACATGCTGGATTATACTAACTCTCTACTACCTCCACCATCCTTGCCATGACTATTTAAACAGTCTTAATAGTGAAACACAAGGAGGTGAAATCTTTAGCAAATCAGTCAATTGTCAAATTTATGTATTCAGTTACATATTTTGAGCTTCATCCTCATGACATGAAGTGTATGAGGATGAAGCAATAAACAAACAAGCTTATCATAACCTTGCTAGAACTTTAAGGATTCAACAAACATCCAACAATTATCTTTGGTACTATATGGGGCTAAACTTGGTATATTTTGCTTCCTATATTGGTACCAGATCGTGACAGGTGAGATTCAGTAAATGGTACCGAATCCAAACAGTATGCAAGTGGTTGGTACCAAACTAGAACAGTCTGCGGCCGTTGGTACCGGATCGCGACAGTGGATGCTTCGGTACTGGATCTTAATGGAAGGTGCACTTGGTACCATATTCGGACAGTGGCAATATGGCGCATAAGTACCAGATGGCTGAGATGGTACAGAAAGGCTGGACTCATCTAGAGATAAAAGGTTACACGTGGCAAATTAAAACATTAGTACATGAAACAGTTAGTCTCCTAGCTCAATAAACCATAAAAATGCATGAATTAATTATACTTTACCTTATGACCTCATCAATGGCTAATGGTAGTGTTCTTTGTCATTTATCCAAGCTTAGGTAAGCCAAAAAGGTATAGATGAGGAGTATAATAGGGTAGTGGAGATGTCAATTTAGAGGCTCAACATTCCCCCATGCAAAAACCATTGCATGTCCTCATGCAACTGAAACAAACCCAAAATTTTCAAAATTTGAGACTCCATTCTTTACTTTTGTGGATCAATGATGTTGATGGCTGAGACTTCTGCTTTCAGCTCCCTTTTTATGACCCTAATGTATTGTAAGAGTCTTAGTACCTTCTTGAGCTTATTAGATGTCTCTTCATGGTCATCTTGAAGTTGTTGGTTGGTTGTCTTCAGTTGCTCGTTTTCCTTTTTGATATACATGTCCAATAGTTGTTATCCTTCACTTCTTGTTTGAGTTCCTGGTTTTGTTTTTGTAGCTCCCCAATATTTTTCTTCATCTGTGTTTTTTTTAAGGTTCTTGTTGACTCCATTGTTTCTGGTTGGATGTATTCTCTTTCCTCCACTTCCTCCTTCATCCCACATAAAGTAATAGTGACTTGTTCCTCGGTCAAACTAGGAATGTCATCCTGGATTGATAGGTCTTCAGAAGGGGAGGTAAGATCTATTGGATCTTCATTTGTATGAGGACTGACAACTGCTTTTCCTTTTTTTTCCATGCTCCTTGTGGTTCTTTTAAAAGGGGGTACTGGATCAGGGGTGCTCACAGGCTTCCTTTTATTCTTTTCTATTTGTGGAATGGTTACAGAGGATTGTTCTATAGACTGTTCACTTTTATTTTCTGAGCTATTATTCTTTGATATAGTTCCTAGGAATCCCCTTTTTCCAATCAGGGTGTTGATGGTCTTCTTTCAAAAATCGTTGGCACATTTCCTTGTTGATTCCTACTCCTTTGAAATACTTGGCTCCTCTGTTAGGTAATCTCGTGGCTTCCCTTAAGGTTGCTTCATTGATTGTTAGCTGCAGATTTCCTATGTGTGCAATCTCTCCATCGTGACCTTGAATAAATGCGTGAGATACCTTTTCATGATAGCCTGTGAATTTCTCCAAAAATGGCATCCATCCCGCTCTAGCATACTTCTCTCTACACAGTTGGAACTCCCCGGTCTCTCTATAAATCTAGAAGACCAGTTCATGTATACTTACAACCATCTTTATAAATTGTGAGAAAAATCGGGCTAAAGCGCAAGGATTTAGTCAGTTGATGAGGGTAAGGGTTTGGTACCGGAGATCATAGGGAGGAGTAAGCTCGGAACTGGAGAAAAATTGGTAACGACAAAACAACTATGGTGATGGCATCGCTAATTCAAATGCTGAGTTTAAGAAAAGATGTCACAAAGGAAAATTAAGACAAGATGAGGCTCATCTGGATGGCTTCGCCACCCAAATAAGCCATTTCATTTATGCCCATTAGCATAATGATGGGGATGAAACGTTGGGTGTTGAAGCATCATTGTTTTTTGGGATAGGTGATTGGACCTCTGAGCGGTGAATTTGATGTTGAATCATGGATCATGACACAAGATAAGTTCGTGATTTTCTTAAGGATGAAGCACGTTCGTGGCTCATCTTTACTAGGAATGCTTCATATTCACACATTTGATGTGATTTTGCCCTCATTCGTTTTCAAGCGCTTATGTGATGAGAGAATTGATTACCAAACGGTTAGTTGAGGTCGAGAAGGGCCAAAAATCTAAGATGGAGCGATTGGTTGTGTTGTGCTACTTATATATTTAGTATAATGCACTCATTAATTATCAATCTAGGATTCATAATCAACAGAGTTGCAAGACACTAGTAAGAAAGGTAATTCTAATGTCATGAGTATAGAACTATTCTAGATTATGCATGTTGTAAACAAAACAAACTAGCAAATCAAAACACACTTTGGTTGTCTTTCACAGAGAGGTTATCTACTCCATTATGGCACATGTAAGTATGAGATGGAGTTCTTGACAGATCAACTCTACTATCTGACCCAGAAAACTAACTATGCAATCACACTTTTGAAAGGGAAATCACACATCAATCATCAAGACATAGCATGGGTAGTTCAATAGTCAATATACTGAGTATGTTGTGGTTCACAATGTGTTGTTGTAAACGTCACTAGTTCTCCATCAATTATGTCTGACTATTGCTGCCAACATTCATGTCCATGAAACAAAATCAAATTAATAAAAACAGAAACATAGCATATGAAAAACAGAGTAAGTAAAGATCTCCAAACAATTGTATAATCGAAATCCTAGTCTAAACTATACTGTTATCATCTGAAATAATTAAGATTCAGCTAATCTAACATCTATACTATTGAAATCAACTACTAACACTAATCTATAAGGATGTTGACCTTTGTTGGGCAGTGGGCCCTTGGCGCTTCAACATGTCAGTGACTGGAGTCTACAGTAAGCTTTCTTTCAATCCACGCAATCCTCTTACTCAAATTTCAAAAATAGAATTAAACTATGCTAACAACTCAACCCACATTCATTCATAAATGATCAAGACCTTGAAATAAATGACATCCTTCTATTAAACTTAAACTCAAAATATGTTCTATAATATGTAACGCTGCTTCATATGCTGGATTATACTAACTCTCTACTACCTCCACCACCCTTGCCATGACTATTTAAATAGTCTTAATCGTGAAACACAAGGAGGTGAGATCTTTAGCAAATCATTCAATTGTCAAATTTATATATTCGGTTACATATTTTGAGCTTCATCCTCATGACACGAAGTGTATGAGGATGAAGCAATAAACAAACAAGCTTAGCATAACCTTGCTAGATCTTTAATGATTCAACAAACATCCAACAATTATCTTTTGTATGATTTGGGGCTAAACTTGGTATATTTTGCTTCCCATATTGGTACCGGATCGTGACAGGTGAGATTCAGTAAATGGTACCAGATCTTAATAGTATGCAAGTGGTTGGTACCGGACTAGAACAGTCTGCGGCCGTTGGTACCAGATCGCGACAGTGGATGGTTAGCTACCGGATCTGAATGGAAGGTGCACTTGGTACTAGATTCAGACAGTGGCAATCTGGTGCATAAGTATTAGATGGCTGAGCTGGTACAGAAAGGATAGACTCATTTAGAGGTCAAAGGTTACACGTGGAAAATTAAAACATTAGTACATTAAACATTTAGTCTCCTAGCTCAATAAACCACAAAAATGCATGAATTAATTATACTTTACCTTATGACCTCATCAATGGCTAATGGTAGTGTTCTTTGTCATTTATCCAAGCTTAGGTAAGACAAAAAGGAATATATGAGGAGTATAATAGGGTAGTGGGGATGTCAATTTAGAGGCTCAACATTCCCCCATGCCAAAACCATTGCATGTCCTCATGCAACTGAAACAAACCCAAAATTTTCAAAATTTGAGACTCCATTCTTTACTTCTGTGAATCAATGATTTTGATGGTTGAGGCTTCTGCTTTCAGCTCCCTTTTTATGACCCTAATGTATTGTAAGAGTCTTAGTACCTTCTTGATCTTATTAGAAGTCTCTTCATGGTCATCTTGAAGTTGTTGGTTGGTTGCCTTCAGTTGCTCGTTTTCCTTTTTGATATACATGTCCAATAGTTGTTATTCCTTCACTTCTTGTTTGAGTTCCTGGTTTTGTTTTTTCACCTCCCCAATCTTTTTCTTCATCTGTGCTTTTGTTAAGGTTCTTGTTGACTCCATTGTTTCTAACTGGATGTATTCTGATCTTTCCTCCACTTCCTCCCTCATCCCACATAAAGTAATAGTGACTTGTTCCTCGGTCAAACTAGGAATGTCATCCTGGACTGATAGGTCTTCAGAAGGGGAGGTGAGATCTATTGGATCTTCATGTGTATGAGGACTGACAACTGCTTTTCCTTTTTTTTCCATGTTCCTTGTGGTTCTTTTACAGGGGGGTAATGGATCAGGGGTTCTCACATGATTCTTTTTCTTCTTTTCTATTTGTGGAATGGTTACAGGGGATTTTTCTATAGACTATTCACTTTTATTTTCTGAGATATTCTTCTTTGATATAGTTCCTAGGAATCCCCTTTTTCCAATCAGGGTGTTGATGGTCTTCTTTCAAAAATTGTTGGCACATTTCCTTGTTGATTCCTACTCCTTTGAAATACTTGGCTCCTCTGTTAGGTAATCTCGTGGCTTCCCTTAAGGTTTATTCATTGATTGTTAGCTGCAGATTGCGTATGTGCGCAATCTCTCCATCGTAACCCTGAATAAATGTGTGAGATACCTTCTCATGACAGCCTGTGAATTTCTCCAAAAATGGCATCCATCCCACTCTAGCATACTTCTCTCTACACAGTTGGAACTCCTCGGTCTCTCTATAAATCTGGAAGACCGGTTCATGTCTACTTACAACCATCTTTATAAATTGTGAGAAAAAATGGGCTATAGCGCAAGGATTTAGTTAGCTGATGAGGGTAAGGATTTGGTACCTGAGATCGCAGGGAGGAGTAAGCTCGGAAATGGATAAAAGTTGGTAACGGAAAAACAACTATGGTGATGGAATCTCTAATTCGAATGGTGAGTTTAAGAAAAGATGCCACAATGGAAAATTAAGACAAGATGAGGCTCATCTCAATGGATTCGCCACCCAGATAAGCCATTTCATTTATGCCTGTTAGCATAATGATGGGGATGAAACATTGGGTGTTGAAGCATCATTGTTATTTGGCTTAGGTGATTGGACCTCTGAGCGGTGAATTTGATGTTGAATCATGGCTCATGACACAAGATAAGTTCGTGATTTGCTTAAGGATGAAGCACGTTCATGGCTCATCATTACTAGACATGCTTCATATTCACACTTTTGATGTGATTTTGCCCTCAATCATTTTCAAGCGCTTATGTGATGAGAGGATTGATTACCAAACTGTTAGTTGAGGTCGAGAAGGACCAAAAATCTAAGATGGAGTGATTGGCTATGTTGTGCTACTTATATGTTTAGTATAATGCACTCATTAATTATCAATCCATGATTCATAATCAACAGAGTTGCAAGACACCAGTAAGAAAGGTAATTCTAATGTCATGAGTATACAACTATTCTAGATTATGCATGCTAGAAACAAAACAAACTAGCAAATCAAAACACACTTTGGTTGTCTTTCACAGAGAGGTTATCTACTCCATTATGCCACATGCAAGTATGAGATGGAGTTCTTGATATATCAACTCTGCTATATAACCCAGAAAACTAACTATTCAATCACACTTCTGAAAGGGAAATCACACATCAATCATCAAGACATAGCATGGGTAGTTCAATAGTCAATTTACTGAGTATGTTGTGGTTCACAATGTGTTGTTGTAAACTTCACTAGTTCTCCATCAATTATGTCTGACTACTGCTGCCAACATTCATGTCCATGAAACAAAATCAAATTCATAAAAATAGAAACAAAGCATATGAAAAACAAAGTAAGTAAAGATCTCCAAACAATCGTATAATCGAAATCCTAGTCTAAACTATACTGTTATCATCTGAAAGAATTAATATTCAGCTAATCTAACATCTATACTATTGAAATCAACTACTAAAACTAATCTATAAGGATGTTGACCTTTGTTTGGCGGTGGGCCCTTGCCACTTCAATAGGTCAGTGACTTGAGTCTACAGTAAGCTTTCTTTCAATCCACGCAGTCCTCTTACTCAAATTTCAAAACATAGAATTAAACTATGCTAACAACTCAACTCACATTCATTCATAAATGATCAAGACCTGGAAATAAATGACATCCTTCTATTAAAATCAAACTCAAAATATGTTCTATAATATGTAACGTTGCTTCACATGTTGGATTATAGTAACTCTCTACTACCTCCACCATCCTTGCCATGACTATTTAAACAGTCTTAATCATGAAACAAAAGGAGGTGAAATCTTTAACAAATCAGTCAATTGTCAAATTTATATATTCGGTTACATATTTTGAGCTTCATCCTCATGACATGAAGTGTATGAGGATGAAGCAATAAACAAACAAGCTTATCATAACCTTGCTAGAGCTTTAATGATTCAGCAAACATCCAACAATTATCTTTAGTACGATATGGGGCTAAACATGGTATATTTTGCCTCCTATATTGGTATCGGATCGTGACAGGTGAGATTCGGTAAATGGCACCGGATCCGAACAGTATGCAAGTGGTTGGTACCGGACTAGAACAGTCTGTGGCCGTTGGTACCAGATCGCGACAGTGGATGGTTCGGTACCGGATCTGAATGGAAGGTGTGCTTGGTACCGGATTCGAACAATGGAAATCTAGCGCATAAGTACCAAATGGTTGAGTTGGTACAAAAAGGCTAGACTCATCTAKAGGTCAAAGGTTACACGTGGCAAATTAAAACATTAGTACATGAAACATTTAGTCTCCTAGCTCAATAAACCACAAAAATACATGAATTAATTATACTTTACCTTATGACCTCATCAATGGCTAATGGTAGTGTTCTTTGTCATTTATCCAAGCTTAGGTAAGCCAAAAAGGTATAGATGGGGAGTATAATAGGGTAGTGGGGATGTCAATTTAGAGGCTCAACATTCCCCCATGCCAAAACCATTGCATGTCCTCATGTAACTAAAACAAACCCAAAAATTTTCAAAATTTGAGACTCCATTCTTTACTTATGTGGATCAATGATGTTGATGACTGAGGCTTCTGCTTTCAGCTCCCTTTTTATGACCCTAATGTATTGTAATAGTCTTAGGACCTTCTTTATCTTATTATAAGTCTCTTCATGTTCATCTTGAAGTTGTTGGTTGGTTGCCTTCAGTTTCTCATTTTCCTTTTTGATATACATGTCCAATAGTTGCTATTCCTTCACTTCTTGTTTGAGTTCCTGGTTTTGTTTTTGCAGCTCCCCAATCTTTTTCTCCATCTGTTCTTTTTTTAAGGTTCTTTTTTACTCCATTGTTTCTGGTTGGATGTATTCTCTTTCCTCCACTTCCTCCCTCATCCCACATAAAGAAATAGTGACTTGTTCCTCGGTCAAACTAGGAATGTCATCCTGGATTGATAGGTCTTCAGAAGGGGAGGTAAGATCTATTGGATCTTCATGTGTATGAGGAATGACAACTGATTTTCCTTTATTTTCCATGCTCCTTATGGTTCTTTTACAAGGCAGTACTAGATCAGGGGTGCTCACGGGCTTCCTTTTATTCTTTTCTATTTGCGGAATGGTTACAGGGGATTGTTCTATAGACTGTTCACTTTTATTTTCTGAGCTATTATTCTTTGATATAGTTCCTAGGAATCCCCTTTTTCCAATCAGGGTGCTGATGGTCTTCTTTCAAAACTCGTTGGCACATTTCCTTGTTGATTCCTACTCCTTTGAAATACTTGGCTCCTATGTTAGGTAATCCTGTGGCTTCTCTTAAGGTTGCTTCATTGATTGTTAGCTGGAGATTGCGTATGTGTGCAATCTCTCCATCGTAACCCTGAATAAATGTGTGAGATACCTTCTCATGACAGCCTGTGAATTTCTCCAAAAATGGCATCCATCTCGCTCTAGCATACTTCTCTCTACATAGTTGGATCTCCTCGGTCTCTCTATAAATCTGGATGACCGGTTCATATCTACTTACAACCATGTTTATAAATTGTGAGAAAAATCGGGCTATAGCGCAAGGATTTAGTCAGCTGATGAGGGTAAGGGTTTGGTACTGGAGATCGCAGGGAGGAGTAAGCTCGGAACTGGAGAAAAGTTGGTAACGACAAAACAACTATGGTGATGGCATCGCTAATTCGAATGGTGAGTTTAAGAAAATATGCAGCAAAGGAAAATTAGGACAAGATGAGGCTCATCTCGATGGCTTCACCACCCAGATAAACCATTTCATTTATGCCCGTTAGTGTAATGATGGGGATGAAACGTTGGGTGTCGAAGCATCTTTGTTGTTTGGGATAGGTGATTGGACCTCTGAGCGGTGAATTTGATGTTGAATCATGGCTCATGACACAAGATAAGTTCATGATTTTCTTAAGGATGAAGCACGTTCGTGGCTCATCATTACTAGACATGATTCATATTCACACTTTTGATGTGATTTTTCCTTCAATCATTTTCAAGTGCTTATGTGATGAGAGGATTGATTAAGGTTAGGCATATGGGTATGAGGGAGTGAAAGTTAGGTGCATGGTTTTAACACTAAGGTCATAAGATATAGTATACATTTTCATACCTATTGTAGTTTTATAAGCAAAGGAAAATAAATAATACCATGTTACCTTTGCTTTTAGCATTGTATGATCAATACCTATAGCATATGTGACTTCCTTTATATTTGAAGCTTTTAGATTGTCAGAGTTCATCTTTTTAGGCTGGAGTTTTCTGGAAGCTTGGTACTAGAATTTCCTGTACTTCATGAAACTTCTTTATTTTGTGCTTATCTTCTTTTGTGTCTGGTTCTGCAGGGTTGTAGGGTGAACATGTTGGTTTCTAAAGATGAGATGTGAGTCTGAAAAAGAGTTTTGAAGGATCTCTTTGACCGTCCCCCATTGCCAAGGATGTTGCATATCCTTATGCAAGAAGATTCAACACTATGTGTCATAATGGAGAAAAGATGATAAGAGAAAGGAAACCAAATCAAATTCCAAAAGTACATTTATCACCTAGCATATGATCACATGCCTAAAAAAATTTAAATTGCCTTTCTTTTGATGACTTATTAAAAAGGGTAACATCCAGTAGTGAAAACAGGGAGGTTTTTATATTTTTTTCCAGAAGAACAGATCCAACCTAACTTGCTTCAGAGATTTACTATCATTAGATGTTATGGATAAATTTCACAGTATAAGTAGATTAGATTCGCTAGTTAGGGCTCTAGTCTTAAGAAGTTTCCCCGACAGTGGTGCTAAATTGTTGTGCTACTTATATATTTAGTATAATGCACTCATTAATTATCAATCCAGGATTCGTAAACAATAGAGTTGCAAGACACCAATAAGAAAGGTAATTATAATGTCATGAGTATAGAAGTATTCTAGATTATGCATGCTGGAAACAAAACAAACTAGCAAATCAAAACACACTTTAGTTGTCTTTCATAGAGAGGTTATCTACTCCATTATGGCACATGCAAGTATGAGATGGAGTTCTTGAAAGATCAACTCTGCTATCTGACCCAGAAAACTAACTATACAATCACAATTCTGAAAGGGAAATCCCACATCAATCATCAAGACATAGCATGGGTAGTTCAATAGTCAATATACTGAGTATGTTGTGGTTCACAATGTGTTGTTGTAAACGTCACTAGTTCTCCATCAATTATGTCTGACTACTGCTGCCAACATTCATGTCCATGAAACAAAATCAAATTCATAAAAACAGAAACAAAGCATATGAAAAATAGAGTAAGTAAAGATCTCCAAACAATTGTATAATCGAAATCCTAGTCTAAACTATACTGCTATCATCTGAAAGAATTAAGATTCAACTAATCTAACATCTATACTATTGAAATCAACTACTAACACTAATCTATAAGGATGTTGACCTTTGTTGGGCGGTGGGCCCTTGTCACTTCAACGGGTCAGCGACTAGAGTCTACAGTAAGCTTTCTTTCAATCCATGCAGTCCTTTTACTCAAATTTCAAAACATAGAATTAAACTATGCTAACAACTCAACTCACATTCATTCATAAATGATCAAGACCTGGAAATAAATGACATCCTTCTATTAAACTTCAACTCAAAATATGTTCTATAATATGTAACGTTGCTTCACATGTTGGATTATACTAACTCTCTACTACCTCCACCATCCTTGCCATGACTATTTAAACAGTCTTAATCGTGAAACACAAGGAGGTGAAATCTTTAGCAAATCAGTCAATTGTCAAATTTATATATTCGGTTACATATTTTGAGCTTCATCCTCATGAAACGAAGTGTATAAGGATGAAGCAATAAACAAACAAGCTTATCATAACCTTGCTAGAGCTTTAAGGATTCATCAAACATCCAACAATTATCTTTGGTACAATCTGGGGCTAAACTTGGTATATTTTGCTTCCTATATTGGTACTATATCATGACAGGTGAGATTCAGTAAATGGTACCGGATCCGAATAGTATGAAAGTGGTTGGTATCGGACTAGAATAGTTTGCGGCCGTTGGTACCAGATCGCGACAGTGGATGGTTCAATACCAGATCTGAATGGAAGGTGTGCTTGGTACCGGATTCGAACAG
>ML793018.1:49458-62170 GCA_009831015.1 Picea engelmannii
CTATTTGTTTATCATTTTCATGTTTGAATGATATAAGTTGTATTGAGTTGTCCCATTGATCCACATTCACAAAATACAAAAAACATTCATTTCTTAAGTTACCAAGCACCTCTGGTCTGCAACCACAGAGGGTTTCTTGGTGTGATAACAGTTAGTGCAGTCGTGACCCTCTCGGGCCTAGTAGGTTGGTGTAGCATATGTCTTCATTTTATGTCAATGTTGCTTTTCCTTTTAAAATTGGTTATGTTGGGACTGGCCTGGTTTCCCCTGGTGGCAGACCAGTCCCTCCCCTCGTATATATCAGTAAGCGCAACTCGGGAATCCCTGTTCTGGTTTCCTACTAGGCATACCAGGAGGCCCCCCTTTTTTGTATCATAATTTTTGCAATAATATAGTTACCTATACTCACTTACAAAAAAAAATTATATCACATCATTGTGCATAGACAGATCAAATGAAAAGAGAAGGGGGGATAACTCCACCGAAAAGGGAAAAGGGGGACTTAAGTCCAAGGGAATATTTTATTAATGTTTCCAAAAAGTGTAATTTATGGATAATTATTTATCCTAAGTTTTTGAGGGATAGGAACGAGTCACCATGTGGCTAAAGCTAATTCTGAAGGTGAAAAGTTTCTAGTTTAAGGCATGCAATATATATTTTTGGTGGTAAATTCATCCATTTCTCATGTGTAGAAAGGGTCAGACCAAATGAGGAAAGACGACTATTACCTTATCTGTAGAGAAAATCTTGTAAAGGGGTTTTTTGTATTGTAACCAGAGTATTTGTTGTCGAAGAGGCGGTTTGTCAGGCCCATGATAATTCTCTCTAAGTGAGATATTTTTTGTCGAAGAGGTAGGTTGTCAAGCCCATGAGAATTCTCTCCAGGTGATAGATTTGTTGTTGAAGAGGCGGGTTGCCAGGCCCGTGAGAATTCTCTCCAGGTGAGAGTTTTGTCGGGAATTGTTCCATGGTGCGCTGGGAATTAGTTATAGGGCTCTGATACTTCCTGTCTCGCATGTTGTTGAATCCCTGGAAGGGAAGTGGGGTAGCTGAGGGACTTTTGAGTAGAGAAGGGGATCACTTCCTTGGGTGGGACATGCATGTGGGGAATGAGAGACTATAGGCTAGTTGCAACATTGGCACCTTGGACTGAACAATTTTGTTGATTATCATACCTTAGCATGGCATTAGGAATCATTTTTTCCTGGTGGAGTTTAAGCCCCAACTCGAGGGTGACCAATTGCTGAAAGTTTATGAGCAACATAGTCTATGGCTAGGAGGAACATCTGAGTTCTGTGTGTAGTTGGTGACTTTTCATAAAATATAAGTGTCCTTTATGTGCTTGTCTCATTTAATATGTGTTTAATTATCTATGTCTCAAATGATTTTAATTATTGTATGATGTTGCATATAAGTATTTTTTTTTATTTTGTATAATGTTGCTTGCACATGTAAGTGTGGTGTTGATATTCAGTATTTGTAGTCGTACATGAAGAGTATGACAATTGTTATTAGTTATTCCTATTAATTTAACCTTATAATAATAGTCATGATTCTCTGAGGTGAGGTTGATAGTGTGCATAGGGAAATACTTCGTGCACACAAGAGGCTTGATTCACTTGTGTGTGTAGGGAATCAGTCTGCACGCACAAGGAGAACAAAATTCATGTATGACATTAGAATGGTTGCACGTGCAGTGGAGATCACATGTTCATAATGGATTACACACATAATAGTGTTGTGTGCTCAATATTCTTGTGTGCGCAGTTGTATTGTGTTACTTTTGATGTTATAAGTTATGTAAAAAGAGAAAATTTTGTGTGGTGCGACCCAACTTAGGTTCGAGCGCGTTACTTCAAGTATTTCCTTGCAGACCAATGTTATAGAGTAGAATCTACGCGTTATATTTTGGAGTAGAATTTCTCAGTAGTAAGTTGGGTAACATTACAAGTTGGTATATGAGCGTGGTACCCAACTAGGAGGCTGGGTACACTACATTTTGATATCAGAGCAAATTGGTAATGGGGACGTTACATTATGGTATTCAGGCATACTTGTAATGGGGATGTTACAAATTGGTATCAGAGCTCCAGTTTCAACACTGAGACTGCATGGGTCAAGTTTCTACTTAAGGAAAACAATTGGACTGGTAAGTGGTCGAATTTAGACTTACAACGCGACCATGGTGTGCCTAAAATAAGAATGCAAAAGTGTGAGAACTAAATTTTGACATTACGAGGTTTGTCACTGAAAATGCGCAAAAAAAATGAGTCATGGGTGTAGGCACTAAAAATTTGGGATTGCGTGGAGCAAAACATGTGGTGCATGTGTAATATTTATATGTTGTGTATATGTTAAATATTGACATCGTCCATTGGTACGTGTTGAATACCAATGTTCGCATGGGCTTCAGAAGGAATAAGGAAAGAGTAAAAGATTATTTGGATGAATTCCAAATGACCATGATATATTGTGCAAGACTCATAATTGCGAAAGCAAGTAGTCGATGAGAAATTTATGGACAAAGGAATCCAATTGTTCACCCAAAATTTTTGGAATTGGGACATTAAAATCATTCAAGAAATCAAAAGAAAGGATTATGACAAAATGGTGCAGAGTTTTCATGAAATTGTCGCATGAATTCATCTAATAAATCTTATTGCCTGCACATTTTTCATAATTAGCAACGGTTAGACCAAGATGGAATCAGCGCAGAAAGTCAAAAAGTATGGAAGATGCACAGAGAAATTACAACCATGATGATGAATTCATGAATTTGTACATCGGTTTGGGTGTTGATGGTACAAAATCCAATGAGGAGCACATAAAATTGGTAAAAACCATGAAGGGACTACAAAAATATGTCCAGAGCTATAAAGCTAATAACGAAAGGCTTATGAAATCCAAGGAGAGACAAGATGACTTCAATTATATAAAGTTGATACAAAGCTTGGACATAATAGAAAATAAAATGGATAAGGAGACAGAGTTAATTAGATCAAGAAGTCGCATGTCTCATGATGAGAAAAGAAGAGAAACGAGAAGTGTTGATAGGAATCACTCTCACTCACCAAAGAATTCATTTAGGAAAGTGCGCAATAGCTCAATTCCATGTCCTGTTGGAACACATAAGAAGAGGACTGGGGTGGATGAGCTACATGGAGAAATGAATAAGATCAAGCCTCCTACCTTTGATGGTGAGCACAAGAAGGATGAAGATGTGGAGACCTAGCTGCTGGGTATGAGGAAGTACTTCCAGTTGCATAATTATTCTACGCATGCAGAAGGGATAATTTACATCTATCAACTAAAAGGAAAAGAATCAACGTGGTGGGATTAGTTCATGCAAGTACAACACATTGATGAAAATAAGGTTACTTGGAGGGAGTTCAAGAGGTATTTTCAAAAGAAATACTTAACCAAGAGATACAATGAAAAGAAAATGAAGGAGTTCTTTGAACTAAAGTTTGGGAGTATGACAATATATGAGTTTGAAAGAAGATTCTTAGATTTGTTGAAATATTTCACATTCATCAAGGATGAGAAATTTAAAATTCAAAGGTACCTAAGTGGGTTGCCCTCATTTATCAGTGACAAGGTACAATATGATGACCCCAAGACATTGGAGGAAACCATAAGGTGTTCTAAGTGTCTTTATGATCAACAAAGGGGAAGACCGAACTTCCAAAAGTCTTGGGAAGATAAAATGAAAAGAAAGGTGGAACAAAGGAAGAAGGGGACTAAGACACCATTTTTCAGAAATACTATGCAAGGACATCCAAATCCCAAGGAGCCCAAAATGATGGAGACACTGGGGGAAAAAACAAGGAAACAACATATTCAATGTTGGGGTTGTGGCAGAAATCATATGTACATTGATTTCCCTCAAAGAGGTGAAAAAGAAAGGACCACGCACAATGTACAACAAGTTGCAACAGTTGAAGACATGGGAATAAATGTACCTAGGATTTACGCAGCCCTTGATAACAAGCAAGTTGAGTTTCAGTCGCAAATGATTGAAGTGGAAGGTAAGATTAATGACCAACCCATTGTTATTTTAATTGATTCAGGAGCTAGTCATAGTTATCTAGATCCTAAGATGGTGTAAATATTCCAATTGCCAAGAAGCAAGCTTGGAAAACCTTGGTTGGTGTAGTTAGCTACATGATAAAAAAGAAAAATTAATGAGATAGTTAAGGCATGTTCAATGGAAATGAATGTATTGCGCACAAAAGTTGATTTGAGTATCATACCTTTGGGCTCTTATGACTGCCTCATTAGTATGGATTGGTTAGAATAACATCATGTCGTTCTATATTGTTACAATAAGGAATTTACTTGCTTGTATGAGGAAGGAAACTTGAGAACTGTTCAAGGCATTCCAAGAGTTGTAACTATCAGAGAAGTTTCAGCCTTGAAATTGAAGAAAATCTGCATGAAAGGATGCCAAGTATTTGCAGCACACTTGGAGGAGGCACATAAGGATAAAGTGCCAAATGTTGAAGATTGTGCAATACTGAAATAATTTGAGGATGTATTTAAAGAGATACTGGGGTTGCCACAGAAAAGAGATATTGATTTCTCTATAAATATGATGTCGGGATAAGCTCTTGTATCCAAGACTCCTTATAGGATGAGTACGCCGAAGTTGAAGGAATTATAAATGAAACTTGAAGAGATTCTGAAGAAGGGTGCCCCAGTATTGTTCTTGAAGAATAAGGATGGTACGTTGAGACTTTTCATCGACTTCAAGAAGTTGAACAAAGTAACAGTGAAGAACAAGTATCCTTTGCAAAGGATAGATGACCTCTTTGATAAGTTGAGGGGGCATGCATATATTTTCAAAGATTGATCTCAGATATGTATATTAACAAGTGAGAATGAAATAAGAATACATCAGTAATATTGCCTTCAGAATAAGGTACAAACATTACGATTTCACAGTGGTGCCATTTGAGTTGGCAAATGGACCAGTTGTTTTCATGTGTTTGATGAATGGAGTTTTCAGAAATTACTTAGATAATTTTGTCATTGTATTTATGGATGACATACTTATTTACTCAAATTCTAAAGAAGCGCATGAACAACACTTGAGGATGATGATACAAGTATCGAGGGAGCATCAATTGTATGCAAAGTTGAGCAAGTGCTCATTTTACCAGTGACAAATTCATTATTTGGATCATATCATTTCCAAGGAAGGAATAGTTGGGGATCCAATAAAGATAAAATCCATTGAGGAATGGCCAACACCAAGAAATGTCACAGAGGTGAGGTCCTTCATGGGACTTGCAAGTTATTACAGAAGGTTTATTGAAGGCTTCTCAAAAATTGTGCACCCAATTACATCCTTGCAAAAGAAAGGTGTGCGATTTTAGTGGACTTCTGATTGTGTAAAAAGTTTTCAACACTTGAAGAGTTTGTTGACAAGTGCGCCAATTTTGAGAATTACTTATTCAGATGAAGACTTCATTGTATGCACAGATGCTTGCAAAGAAGGGATTAGGGGAGTCCTTAGTCAGAATGGGCATGTGATATGCTACGAATCAAGAAATTTAAAAGAGCATGAAAGGAAATATGCTACTGATGACTTAGAATTGGCAGCCATAGTGCATGCCTTGAAGTTGTGGCAACACTATCTCATGGGTAAAATATTTGAGCTAAGAACGGACCATAGTGGTTTGAAGTATTTGTTTGGACTACCAATTTTAAATGCCAGAAAAAGCAGGTGGTTAGAATTCCTCAGTGAGTATGACTTTGACATAAATCGTATTAGAGGAAAAGAGAACAAGGTGGATGAGACACTCAGTAGGAGGGTGCATGAAATGCATGCTACAACCATTAGCATGTACAAATCATATTTGTGTGACACAATTTTAGAGGTTTCCAAATCAGATCAGTGTTATGTGAACATAAAGGCGAATTTACAGCAAGGTATGTCGCAACACAAATTTGAAGGTTATGAGCTAAAAGAGGAAGGAATCCTCATGTATAGGCATTGCGTTTATGTGCCAAATGTTCAACAGTCGAAAAATATGTTATTGTCAGAGATGCATAAAGTTCCTTATGAAGGAAATATAGGCTACCAGAAGACAATAACAATGATCAAAAAACAATACTATTGGGTAGGCATGAAAAATGAGTTTGTTGATTTTATTGCTAGATGCCTTGAATGTCAAAAAGTCAAGGCTGAGCACACACACCCAGCTAGCTTTCTACAACATTTTCCCATTCTTGAGTGGAAGTGGCAAGTTGTAACCATGGATTTCATTACTAATCTACCCAAGAATGATAAATAACATGATTCTATTATGGTAGTGGTTGACAAGCTTACTAAAGCTGCCCATTTTATTCCAGTGAAGTCAAAGCACAAGGAAGCCAACATTGTTGAAATATACATGTGATAAATTGCTAAGTTGCATGGTGTACCTAAGACAATTGTGCCTAACATAGATTCCAAGTTCACTTAGAACTTTTGGAAAGGGCCATTCAAATGATTTGGGACAAATCTGAACTTTAGCACAACATATCACCTTGAGACCGATGGACAAACAAAGAAGGTAAATTGGGTGATTGAAGATATGCTTAGGATGTATGTGATGGATAAACCATCAAAATGGGAAGACTAACTTCACTTGGTAGATTTTTCTTACAACAATGGGTATCAAGCATATTTGAAGATGAGCCCATTTGGGGCACTTTATGGTAGAAGGTGCAACACACCAGTGAGTTGGGACAACCCAACAAACCGCACAATGGTTGGGCCAGATATGCTCCAGGAAATGGAGTAGATGGTAAAGATAATGAAAATTTTCAATGATTCCAAAGACAGGAAGAAAATATGCGCAGATAAAGGCAGGACCCACAAATATTTTAAAGTGGGCGACCATGTGTTCTTGAAAGTAAAAGCCAGACATAGTTCCTTGTAGTTGGGAAATTGTTCTAAGTTGGCAGCACGTTATTTTGGGCTATTTGAAATCCTACAGAGGATTGGTCATGTCGCATATATGATTGCATTTCCTACATCCTTGTGTATTCATAATGTTTTCCATTATCATTGCTTAAAAAGTACGTACTTGATGCTAATCATGTTATTGATTGGAATGTGATTTAGGTGGAGCTAGAAGGTGATTTTTGAGTGTGACCAGTTTGCATATTGGATCGGAAAATTAAATAGCTCTGGAATTGAGCCATGGAGCTAGTAAAGGTCAAATGGACCTGGTATGGTCTTGAGGATGCAACTTGGGAGAGCAAGGATGATATGCAGGAAAAGCATCCACATCTTTTTGAATACTTTTGAAATTATGTGTTTACATGTGTATTTATTCACTGAGGATAGTGCATAAATAAGGGGGAAGGGAATGTAATGTCCATAATCTAAACCCCTTTGTAATTGTACATATAGGTCGGTGAGTCGTTGGTACCAATTGTAAATGTAAATGTAAATGTACATATAGGCTGGTGATTTTTTGGTACCAAATGTAAATGTAAATGTACATATAGGCTGGTGAGCCATTGGTACCAAGTTTTGGTTTTGTGGGCACCTGAGTAGTGTGTGAGGATTGTTATCAAAGAAAGGGTGCACACATTTCATAGTGTTGCGCACACCTGGGTAAGTGTGTGTGGTTTCACATCAAAGGAAAGGTGCTCACATTTCACAATGTTGCACGCACTTGAGTAAGTGTGCGGGGATTACCTTGAAGTGTGCATTGAATCGAGTTATATATATATATATAAGGCTAGAGAGCCTATGTGGTTATGAGGCTAGTGATTCGGGATGCAAATAGACCAGTGTGCCTATCCTTGTAAAATGTAATCACACTCAAGTTATTAATAATATCACATCATTGCGTGTAGAAAGATCAGACGAAAAGAGACAGGGCACTAACTCCACTGAAAAGGGAAAAGGGGGGACTTAAGTTCAAGGGAATATTTTATTAATATTTCTGAAAAGTGTAATTTATGGATAATTATTTATCCTAAGTTCCCAAGGGATGGGAACAAGACACCATGTGGCTAAAGCTAATTCTAAAGGTGACAAGTATCCATTTTAAGGCATGCAATATATATTGTTGGCCTTAGTTTATTTTGGGGGGGAATTCATTCATTTCTCATGTGCAGAAGGGGTCGAACCAATTGAGGAAAGACAATTATTACCTTATATGTAGAGAAAATATTGTTAAGGAGTTTTATGTATTGTAACCAGAGTATTTGTTGTCAAAGAGGTGGGTTGTCATCCCTGTGAGAATTGTTGGTTAGACATTGTCCTTGCTACCATTCTGGGGATGACCCGGGTTTAGGTCTACTGTGGCTTCCAACAAAATCCCTCTAAAACTATCAGCCCTCCTAGTAAACTAGAAGGAAACACAGTGCACGAGATGCACTGCACAGTCTCACCTGAGATAGTTCTTATGGTTGGTGGCAACGCTCAGGTGCTTGCATCCTAGGAATGAGTGGGGATCTTGAATTAACCTCTGTTATATTCATTTGTTTAATCTAACATTCAGATTATCTTTATTAATCTGTCATTCTTACTCATGCATGTAGATTAACAAATCTAATTAAGTCATTCATACATTTTTCTAACATCTAATCATTAGCAACAAAGGAGATACATAACATTCAATCACATAACACATGATCTACCGTGGTTCACCCCTCCAGGGCTACGTCTACAAATATTTGGTTGATCTTCTCTTTTATTATTATGTTTCCAAAACTAAATCACCTCGCGCCTTACAACTCTCCATCAAAACAGGTCGAGATATACAATGAGGCAGACTAGATTACACTAGGCTCCTCGAGCTGTGATATAACCCTCAATATCTACCGTATTCCCTCTCCTCAGATCAACAACTTACACAATGGAATCGGGTTTTATAGACATTTAGTCTTCAAACAACATAGTAACAATGACCAACAATATGACATCCCACCCGAACCCCCGACCTAGACCTTCTAGGTATCTATTTATACATGTTCTTGGCTTACTAGCCATTACATCCTCTTACCAAAACCCTAACCCTAGCATGGTTAGGTATTCTTGCATGCGTACCTCGCATGTTTTCCTCCTTTGCATGTGTGTTTACCTTGCACGTGTTGCTTTTCCTGCTAGTTGTATTTTCCTTCCTTGTGCTTTATTCTCCAAAGTTAGTCTTTATTCCAAAATAGGCTTGTGCCCAACAGGTCCCAAACACTAATATGTGGCTCTTCTCGAGCCACCTAGGAACTGTGCGCTCCCTTGAAAAACTCTGCTAGACTATGGAACTTGTCTTTCAATCCCCATACTTGTGTTTGGACCTACGCAGCCTTTTCTGTAAGTGCTTATAAGTTCTGCACTGTGACTTCCTCCTGAACCATGGTTGTGCATTCCACCCATGTCTGTGCGATATTCTTCTTCTCTTCCTCTAGTTTTTTTATCATTTATGCTTCTTCCTCTTGGAGGGGTTCCACCTGCACATGTCTCTGTTGTTTGTTCATCTATGTCGTCTTTAGTTTGGCCTATAATCTCTTCATCTTCTGCGTTCCTTTTAAATGATCAGTGTTTCCCATTGTCTTTTTCCTCTGCTTGAGGTCTTGTATTTCTACATTTATTCTCTCTTCCTCCTAGTCCTACCGCTCGACCTTCTCATCTTCTTCCAGAGATGTCCAAATCTGCAATGTTCTGTCAAATAGTTTTGTTGTTGTGTTAACATGTTTCTCCAACTCTGCTAGTTGGAGTGCAGCTTCTGCTTTCCTCTACTCCATAACCTCAGGTGGAGTCGTCGGAGTCATCTTTTCCTTTAGTTACTCAATCTATTGACCATAGAGATTGATGGTTTGGGAAATCTGATTGAGTTTTTCCTCTGTACTTGGACTCTCAGTCTGTGCATTGTCTGGAAGGTGGCTATATATTGTTGTCACCCCCTGTTTAGTTTTATTTGCACACTCTTTCTCTTTGTTGGTCTCGAACTTTACTTGTTCGAGCACGAGCTCCAATTCTTCCTTGTCACTTTTAGTTTCTTGCACTTCTGTTGCATCTGTCCTCACGTGTGACTGCACCTCCTGCACGATGTTGACTTGGAGTCTATACAACGCCTTTGTTGGTATTTTAGCCAATACCATGTCAACTTGTGCCAACTCTTTCAGTGGCGTATGTGTTGCGGTTTCATCCATCTGCAGCATGTCCTTTGTTATTCTTAATGTTGGACTCGCCTGCACAGTTGTGTGAATAGTGTTTTCCATTTGTGGCATAGTCCTTGTCGTCATTGTTGTTTCTCCCTCGAGAAACGGTTTTGTTCCCCTTTCAGACCTCTGCACGGTCCTGCTTTGCTCGAGGATCTGTCTTATGCCAGCCAGGTCGTCTTGTATATGCCTCCTTTGGTGATTTGCTTCTTCAAAGTCTTCTGCGACACAGTCTTCCACCTTTTCAGCCACCAGGTCAACATCATCCGCTGTGATTGTGTAATCGATCGGCTCTTTGTGCACCTTTTCCTTCTTGCATGTTCCTCTTGACTGTGAAATTGGCCACTTAGGTGGCCCTGGTTCTTAGGGAGTAAATGTTGAGGGGGTTCCCTATGTTTCTGTAGCCCTGATCCTTGGTATTTTTGTTGCAAGGTAGTGTCCTTCTTTCCTGCATGTGCCTCCTTCTTTCCTACGCTCCCCTTATTTTGTTGCATCAGATTTTGTGTTGGTTTCATCTTTTTGGGCACAACTTTGTCTTCTCCAGGTGTCTTGGTTTTCCCTACATCCACCTCTGGGCCCTTAGGTACTTCTTGATTTAAGACTGGAATCTTCCAGTCGTCGGGCCAATCTCTCATAGCTATCTCTATGTCTTCCTTCGTGACGCAGTATCTTAATTGGAGCCACTCATTTCCTAGATCCATGCACGCTCGGATCCACATGTTGTTCTTAGATGCCTTGAAGTTGGCGATGTCCTTGAACTGTGCGACTACTTATGGGGTTATTTTCCAAGTGTTGGTGATACTCTCCTGTATCTCTATGAAGTACCTAGAAAAGTTACCTTTGTTTGTGCTTTTGTGCTTAGGGTCGAAGTTTCTCTTCAGCGACATGTATCGTGTTGCGCGACACCGACCTATCCAACTGCAGAAGTATTAATATGGGGGTTCTCTCCACCCCATCATCACAATCAACATGAGTAGCCATGAGTAGTGGAAATATGTGCTGAGGTCCTGCACATCTTTTCAGTCCTCCATGAACATGTTAAGAAGGTAAGGGGATCATTTGAGCGACGTGCCATTTGCACACTGTGCTGCAGTTGTGATGACCTCGACAGGGACTTCTTCCTTGTGACATTTTTGGAGTATTTTGCAAGCCATGAGTTTAGTGGCCATCCTTTTCACAGTGTCACTAATCCTTTTGATGATTATGCCACACGACCCCCTCTCTGTGCCATATTTTCTCTTCATTTTTTCATCCAGAGCCTCCTCCTTGGTTTTGTCTTCCAGGTATTGCACAGGGTTCTCACCCATTGATGACAGTCCTATGATTATTGTGATTAGCTCTACGTCTATGGAGATGGGTTGTTCCATCCAGAGGAATCCTCCATCGAGGACCGCTATCAATTGCTTGATGTAGTTGTTCACCTCTTTACCCCTTCCAAAGTGGGGAATCACCAGCAAGTTGAGGATCCAAATGTTTGTTAGGCACAATGCCCATGGCTTTGATTGTAGGATGTGGTCTCCAAGGGGTCCTATCCCTATGTTTTCTAAGTAAAATTGTTGCCAAAATTCAGGGAATTTTCCTACGTCGTCCAGATCATGGTATGAGTACCTCAATTTCTCCACGCAACCTAGCAGTGTTGGCGTGGTTTTCACTCCTTATGGAATGCATGGGAGAACAATTGTTTTGTTTGGCTTCCTACGCAGAGAGCGTGCCATAGGTTGTTTTCCCTTCAACTTTTCTTGTTGACTTGAGGACCCCACCTTCATCTGTCTCCTTTCTATATCAGAGTCTTGTTGGCTAGTGATATCCTCTACTAGACCCTCCTATTGTTGCATGGTTTTAGATTTGGTGTTTCTGGGTACTGATGCCTCCGTCTACACAGTAGCTTAGTCATTTACCTGCGGGACCCCTTCGGTCGTTGCGGTTCCTGATGGGTTTTTTGTGTTATGTGTGAGATGTCCCTACGCGTTGTTGGGTGGGTCAACTTCCATGGATGATGCAGTTGGACCCTACCTTTCCTCCACCACTGGCGTAGGGTCTATGGGAGCTTCAACCGACGATGAAATTGCGTCGACATCGATGAATTCCTCGAGCTTTCTGGTTTCATGTTTAGGCTATGTTGCCTCCCATGGTGCTCTGCTACTTTGTGTTTTCCTCCATGATTGGCTTGGTGCACCCATCTTTGGTGGTTCCATCGTGGGTAGTGGTTGGTCTTTGCTGACTAAATCTTCATTGGTTTTCCCTATGTCAACTCGCTTTGATTCTGCATGCTCTATCTCTCTTCAATTTCACGATTTCACAATGGGTCTTATGTTGCTCGTGTTTCCCCTTTATATAGGCGAGTCGTGAAGCTTCTCAGAGAATTTTCCCCAACATTGATTAATGTAATCGCTCTTTATTAATACTTTTTCATTGAATTTCATAATTTCTTCCATTTGGCGCCTTTCTGTCGTAATCGCCATTTTTCAAATTTCCATGTTTTCTGATCGTTGGTCCTTTTTCTAGCGCGCTGATTTTTCCAATTGTGTGGTCTGTCGTTTAGCCATTG
>ML793018.1:81621-94548 GCA_009831015.1 Picea engelmannii
AGAGAGAGAGAGAGAGAGAGAGAGAGAGAGAGAGAGAGAGAGAGAGAGAGGTATTACATTTATCTAGGCAACCTGATCTTTCAACATACTGGCTCACCAAACTAAGTCATATTTACATAAAACATTCTAGTTATAGGGATTAAAACTAGTGTGTTAGATAGTTCCTATCGATTACAGTTCTTGAGGTCATATTTCTTCTTATCACACAATCTGTACTTGCCCAGAGCCTAAAGGAAAGAAGGCTTAGATTGGCGTAACACGGAGGTGGCCTTGTGACTATCACCCTAATAGGGTACCTCTTTCTCTTTAGGAGGAGGAGAAAACCTCACTCCAAGGGAGACGTTCCCAGATGTAGTTGATTGATGAAAGCTAAAAGACCAATTAAAATCCACCCCTCTCTCTAGGTCACTCAAGGAAAGAAGTCACTTGGTAAAGTTCAAGGGGGTGAATGGAAATGAATGGTACCTTCCCTTTACCAATAAAAAATCAAACGTTAGCAATAAAAATGATTTCAATAATTATGATCAGTGACTTCTTATATGAATTATGTGCTACTAAAACAAGTTATATAAAACAAAGATAAAATTATAGTAGCAACAATGTATCCGAAAATTGTAAGTTATGATGACAAAAATGATATAAAGACTTTGCAATTTGATAGTACTTTGTCACTTACAATTTCAATATTAAAACAAGTCAATAAGTGACTTCAATGGGCTTTCAAAACACTTTTAACAACAATAAAATAAATAATGATGACAACAACAAAACCACTCTAGAAAAGTACTTAAGTTAGGCAATTAAACAACTATTTCAACACTTATTGATTATAGCTTGCCTAGTACAAGTTCTGGGTGATCTATCAATCAACAAATGAGTTTAACAGTTTGTCAAAAGTGACTGCAACAACAACAAATTAATAATGATGACAACAATAAACAAGCTTCAGAAATGTACTTTGATGAGGCCATTGAACAAACACTTTAGCATTAATTGATAATATCTTTCCTAGTACAAATTCTGGGAAGTTTATAAGAAAGTTAGCATGTTGATATTGGCTTCAAATAATGGTTGTAACAGAGTTGACAAAAGCAACAAATTAGCTATTAGTATTTCTAGACTAGGTTAGCAAGTTAGTTCAGGTTAGTAGGAGCTTCAAGGAAGAGAGTTCGAAAGTTGTTTTGATCAACCTTCCAAGAAAAGTGAGACAATAGACTAGTGCCTTTAGGGTTTATGGAGTCATTTATATCAGGACATTAAATTGGAGAGACACCAATGATTATACTTGTCTAAAATATAACAAGGTGGAATCTTGAGAAGTAGTACCTTAATTTCTCAAGAACCAAGCCTCAAAAAGAAGGTTCAACTAGGGCGTAGGCACTTCTAGGCCCTAGTGATTTCCCCTATCCTTATACTCTGGAAAAATATTTAATGCAATAAGAACTAGACAAAGATTCTAAAGTGTTATCACTTTAGGGATCTAGAAGTTTGTCTAGACAATATCTTTTTAAGCAAAACTAGCAAAATAAAGAGCAAGAAAGAAGCACCTTATGTTTCTTACTCCTAGGGTTTCAAGCAAGCAATTTCATAATATTACATATGAACAAGTAAATATACCATAGAAATTTATCATGAAATGAAAATTGCAGATTTACTTACTTCACCAAGAATAATCAAGCACAAAAACAAGATTTGTCAAAATTTCACCAAGAAATGATCCAAAATACATCCAAAATAACCTCCAAGCAAGTGTTCCTTGGTAATTTCATCCAATAACCCCTTTAGGGAGAAAATTTTAGTCCTCCCTCTTGTGAGAGGTGATTTATGATCAAAATGAATGTCACCTTTTGTTTATTTATGAAAAAAATTGACCTTAATTAATTTTTAGGTCAAAAAAGACAAGCCGACCTGGCCAGTTTCTTACAAAATTAAATTCTGGAAAAAATAAAATAAATTTGCATGTAAAGACCCTATTAGGGGTGAAGTCATGGCCTTATAGGGTGATGTTGGACCTATGTCATCGAACGTTGGGATCAAGGAGTGAAATGTTGGGCCTCCAAAGGCCAAAACCCTTCCCACACATGTCAATAACCTCAGGATTACCCCCAAGGTGACAACCACTCCATGTAGAAACATCCAAGGCTGCATGGGTGACATCCAAGGCCTCCAAAGGCCATCGTTCAGGTGGGAAAGGCATAGTCTCTTGGGTCTAGGTCCACCAAAGTGCCTCCAAAGGCAACGTTCTTCTTCTTCTTGACAGAACCCCTTCATCTTCATCTCGCCGCCTGACTGGGGTTTCAACATCCATCAAATGGGCTTTGAGCCCTCATGAAGGTCTGAGATAGTCTTCTCTCCATGTACCTGTTCATAGGGAAAGGTCCTGTAAAGAGAACAAGTACAACCTCCATGGGTCCATAATTCACAGGCATCATAATACGTAAATTACATCTAATAATTAAAATTCCCAAGCATATGCATTAATTCCCCCTAAACCCAAAAAAATGCTCAAAACATTATGCAACTTGACAAGTCTAGGGTTTGGAATGGTCTGAGGGTGTCATGTTGGGCCAATCTCCCAGCTTAAGTCAAGGTCATTTCCCCAATGGAGCTTGATCCAAATCATGCAAGCGTATGAGATGGTGAGGGGAAATCCTTTGGGCATGGGGTGCATGTGACAGTAGGGAAATGTAACACTCACCTATGGGTGCCTTTGTTGAGGGTGAGTTTCACCTTGTCATGGATGAAAATGTTTCCAAGCCCATTGATTGCCATTTATTATTTTTATCTTTTCTTTCTTCTTTTAGCTTTCTTTCTTCATTTTGCAAGGAAAGAGTTGATGGCCACCACCCTGGCTTGGTGACCAGCTAGTGGCAGTGTCACCCACAAACATTTCACAAAAATGAGAAGGATGGCTCGTGATGAGACCCCCTTTCTCTTGGCCATGCAACAAAGAGCCACTACCCTAGCTCGGTGACTAGTTGGGTGGTAGTGTCATACTTCTACATGTTCATGGTCATGATAGGTTGGCTCATGATGAGACCTCTTATCCACCAATAAATGCCTTGAGTGTTTTATTCATATGTGGGTCCTCTTTTCTTGTTGAAAAGTATTTCAGTGCTTTCTCAGGGATCCCTGGGCGAAGCATCCCAGAGGTTTAAATTTGTCTCTTAACTTTTTCCAGCTACATTTCCCCCTAGGCCTTTTGCCCCTTCTTCCCATGAGGTAAGGTACAACCCTTTCCAAGTGGATCCTTCCCCAATACCAAAAAATGTGGATATATGGAGGGACTAAAGATGGAAAATGGTAAGTATGGAGGGAATAGGCGATGAATCTTCAGAGATCCGCTAGGTAACAACCTATCCTAAAGGGAAAGAAACTTACTAGGGCACCATGTGACCCTCACAAGTTTGAACAAGGAAAAGACCATAAATTCAAGAAAACGTTATGAAATCCAGAAAGATTCAATGCAACATGTTTAAATGTTTTAAAAATCGGAGCGATACATTCCATGATACCCAGACTTATTACCTCATGGAGAAAGACTCATTTCCATTTTAGGACTAGGATAGTGTGATGGATACTGTTGTCGATGGTATGTAGGCTCTGCTGCGGAAAAATAGGTCCCTTTGGAGCCATGCTCAAGTCATCTGGCTCTTGACACTCCATGTCTAGGACCTGTGGGACTCAATACATGATCTCTCTTGTCGTCATATTTCATTTTTCGGTCAAAGTTCATATCGATTAGAGTGTGTATGGTCATAGTTTGTAATGTACCCAACCATCAGGCTGAGCCACGCTACTTGAAAACGCCCACTTCAAGGATGCTCTAAATACCACTTTTAATCTACTCAAAACCACAAACCTAAAATGATTTTCCCAGATATTGATATAAAACGTACCCATTTCATGTGTACTTCCAAATTATCCCTCTTGGACTGATTTCAAATTACTGTTCCGCTCTTTAATTAATCAATAACATGAATCCAAGCATGGAATTAACAAGAACATATTAAACCATAAAATAATGCTTAACAACATGCCATGCACAACATTAACAACAAACATGCATAGCATAAACACATAATCTCAAAGATAATAATAATACACAACATAATATAAATATACAGAAAACACAGAGAACACTTATCATTAATTAAAGCATTCACCAACTGGATGCAAACCAAGTACGTTCCTCCCAACCAAAGACATTGTTGTTCCATATCTCAACAACATGTCACCCTTGAGCCAGGGATATGAATCCAGAAGGATGGGCCCTAGGCTAACTCTACACACAATAGTTAGCTAATAGGCTCTCAAGTCTTCCCAAGCACACAACAATACTAATTTCCAACAATCTTCCCCTTCAAACTACACAACCCAAATAAATAATCCCCTTTATCTACCATGCATACCTTTAGGATGTTCCAATTTCTTTACAGGGCTCCAGTGCTACTGGTTAGAAATGTCAATGCTAGAAACTCCAAGGATTCTCAGTTGTGGAAAACTCTTTCAGAACTACAATGAATCTCATGCACACATGCATCCATTCCCTCCTAGAATGATCAATGATTCCTTATAGCCATCTAACAATGGCTCTCCTCCTCCAGCTATTCGTTTTCATGCTCAAGCCAAGAGCACTCAAATTAGAAAGAATGAGGAAGATGAGTGATTGAATGATACCCAAATGAATGACTTAATTAATGATTGAATAATGAATGAAGAGCCCCCAAAACATCCCAAAAGAGGGGTTTATATAATTACATGAAATCAAGAACCACATGGCCTTCCCCAAGAAGTTCATGTAACCACTTTCCCAACTAAAACCAATATGGGTGAATAAAATAATAATAAAATAATTAGCCCCTTTAGCCTCCTCTCTCGTGGAATCATAGCCCCCCGTCTCTCTTGTCCTTTTCCTTCCTATAGAAAATGATGTATCATATATATATATATATATATATATATATATATAGAGAGAGAGAGAGAGAGAGAGAGAGAGAGAGAGAGAGAGAGAGAGGTATTACATTTAACTAGGCAACCCGATCTTTCAACATACCGGCTCACAAAACTAGGTCATATTTACATAAAACATTCTAGTTATAGGGATTAAAACTAGTGTGTTAGATAGTTCCTATCAATTACAGTTCTTGAGGTCATAGTTTTTGTTATCGCACAATCTGTACTTTCCTAAAGCCTAAAGGAAAGAAGGCTTAGATTGGCATAACACAGAGGTGGCCCTGTCACTGTCACCCTAATAGGGTACCTCTTTCTCTTTAGGAGGAGGATAAAACCTCACTCCAAGGGAGACATCATTGGATGTAGTTGATTGATGAAGGGTAAAAGACCAGGTAAAATCCACCCCTCTCTCTAGGTCACTCAAAGAAAGAAGTCAATTCGTAAAGTTCAAGGGGGTAAATGGAAATGAATGGTACCTTCCCTTTACCAATAAAACATCAAACGTTAGCAATAACAATGATTTCAATAATTATGATCAGTGACTTCTTAGATGAATTATGTGCTACTAAAACAAGTTGTATAAAACAAATATAAAATTATAGTAGCAACAATGTATCCGGAAATTGTAAGTTATGATGACAAAAATGATATAAAGACTTTGCAATTTGATAGTACTTTGTCACTTACAACTTCAATATTAAAACAAGTCAATAAGTGTCTTCAATGGGTTGTCCAAACACTTGTAACAACAGTAAAATAAATAATGATGACAACAAAAAACCACTCTAGAAAAGTACTCAAGTTAGGCAATTAAACAACTATTTCAACACTTATTGATTATAGCTTGCCTAGTACAAGTTATGGGTGATCTATCAATCAACAAATGATTTTAACAAGCTGTCAAAAGTGACTGCAACAACAACAAATTAATAATGATGAAAACAATAAACAAGCTTCAGAAATGTACTTTGTTGAGGCAATTGAACATACACTTTAGCATTAATTGATAATAGCTTGCCTAGTACAAATTCTGGGTAGTTTATAATAAAGTTAGCATGCTCATATTGGCTTCAAATAATGGTTGTAACAGAGGTGAAAAAATCAAGAAAATAGCTATTAGTATTTCTAGACTAGGTTAGTAAGTTAGTTCAGGTTAGTAGGAGCTTCAAGGAAGAGAGTTTGAAAGTTGTTTTGATCAACCTTCCAAGAAAAATGAGACAAGAGAATAGCTCCTTTAGGGTTTATGGAGTCAATTATATCATTACATTAACTTGGAGAGACACCAATGATTATACTTGGCTAAAAGATAACAAGGTGGAAGCTTGAGAAGTAGTACCTTAAGTTCTCAAGCACCAAGCCTCAAAAAGAAGATTCAACTAGGGTGTACGCACTTCTAGGCCCTAGTGATTTCTCCTATCCTTAGACTCTTGAAAAATATTTAATGCAATAAGAGCTATACAAAGATTCTAAAGTGCTATCACTTTAGGGCTCTAGAAGTTTGTCTAGACAAGATCTTCTTAAGCAAAACTAGCAAAATAAAGAGCAAGAAAGAAGCACCTTATGTTTCTTACTCCTAGGGTTTCAAGCAAGCAATTTCATAATCTTGCATATGAACAAGTAAACATACCATAGACATTTATCATGAAATGAAAATTTCAGATTTACTTCACCAAGAATAATCAAGCACAAAAACCCTAGATTTGCCAAAATTTCACCAAGAAATGATCCAAAATACATCCAAAATAGCCTCCAAGCAAGTGTTCCTTGGTAATTTCATCCAATAACCCCTTTAGGGAGAAAATATAAGTCACCCCTCTTGTGAGAGGTGAGTTATGATCAAAATGAATGTCACTTTTTTTTATTTATAATTAAAATTTGACCTTAATTAAGTTTTAGGTCAAAAAAGATAGGTCGACCTGGCTAGTTTCTTACAAAATTAAATTCTGGAAAAAATAAAATAAATTTGCATGTAAATACCCTCCTAGGGGTGAAGTCATGGCCTTATAGGGTGACGTTGGACCTATGTGATGGAACGTTGGGATCAAGGAGTGAAACGTTGGGCCTCCAGGCCAAAACCCTGACCACACGTGCCAATAACCTCAGGATTACCCCCAAGGTGACAACCACTCCATGTAGAAACGTCCAAGGCTGCATGGGTGACATCCAAGGCCTCCAAAGGCCATCGTTCAGGTCGGAAAGGCATATCCCCCTGGGTCTAGGTCCACCAAAGTCCCTTCAAAGGCAATGTTCTTCTTCTTCTTGACGGAACTCCTTCATCTTCATCTCGTCCCATGGTTGGGGTTTCAACATCCATCAAATGGGATTTGAGCCCTCATGAAGGTCCGACCTAGTCATCTCTCCATGTACCTGTTCATCAGGCAAAGTCCTACAAAGGAAACAAGTACAGCCTCCATGGGTCCATAAGTCACAGGCATCATAATACATAAATCACATCTAATAATTAAAACACCCAAACATATGCATTAATTCCCCCTAAGCCCAAACAAATGCTCAAAATGTTATGCAACTTGACAAGTCTAGGGTTTGGAATGGTCTCAGGGTGTCCTATTGGGCGAGTCTCCCTTAAGTCAAGGTCATTTCCCCAGTGGAGCTTGATCCAAATCATGCAAACGTATGAGGTGGTGAGGGGAAATCCCTTGGGAATGGGGTGCATGTGATAGCAGGGAATTGTAACACTCACCTATGGGTGCCTTTGTTGAGGGTGAGTTGCACCTTGTCATGGATGCAAATTTTTCCAAGCCCACTGATTTCCATTTATTTTTTTTATCTTTTCTTTATTCTTTTATCCTTCTTTATTCATGTTGCAAGGAAAGAGTTGATGGCCACCGCCCTGGCTTGGTGATCAACTAGTGGCAATGTCACCCACAAACATTTCATGGAAATGAGAAGGTTGGCTCGTGATGAGACCCCCTTTCTCTTGGCCATGCAACAAAGAGCCACTACCTTAGCTTGGTGACTAGTTGGGTGGTAGTGTCATATTGCTACATGTTCATGGTCATGATAGGTCGGCTCATGATGAGACCTCTTATCCACCAACAAATGCCTTGATTGATTTATTCATATGTGGGTCCCCTTTTCTTGCTAAGAAGTGTTTCATTTCTTTCTCGGTGAAGCATCTCAGAGGTTTTAATTCGGCTCTTAACTTTTGCTAGCTACATTTCCCCCTGGGCCTTTATCCCCTTCTTCCCTTCAGGTAAGGTACAATCCTTTCCAAGTGGATCCTTCCCAAAATTTATACAAAAATTTAACCTTAAGTAGGTTTTAGGTCAAAAAAGACAGGCCGACCTCTCCAGTTCCTTACAAAATTAAATTCTAGACAAAATAAAACAAATTTGCATGTAAAGACCCTCCTAGGGGTGACATCATGCCCTTCTAGGGTGATGTTGGACCTATGTCATGGAAATGTTGGCTCAGAGAGTGAAACATTGGGCCTCCAAAGGCCAAAACCCTGCTCACATGTGTCATTAACCTCATGATTACCCCCAAGGTGATAACCATTGCATGTAGAAACATCCAGGGATGCATGAGTGATGTCCAAGGCCTCCAAAGGCCAATGTTCAAGTGGGAAATGCATAGTTTCTTGGGTCTAGGTCCACAAAAGTGCCTCCAGAGGAAACGTCCTTCTTCTTCCTGGCAGAACCCCTTCATATTCATCTTGCCCCTTGGTTGGGGTTTCAACATCCATCAAATGGGATTTGAACCATCATGAAGGTTTGAGCTAGTCATCTCTCCATGTACCTGATCACTGGGCAAGGTCCTGCAAAGACAACAAGTACGCCCTCCAGGGGTACATAAGTCACAGGCATCATAATACATAAATCACATCTAATAATTAAAATGCCCAAACATGTGAATTAATTCCCCCCTAAACCCAAACAAATGTTCAAAACGTTATGCAACTTGAAAAGTCTAGGGTTTGGAATGGTCTCAGGGTGTCCTATTGGGCCAGTCTCCCTTAAATCAAGGCCATTTCCCTAGTGGATATTGATCCAAATCATGCAAGCGTATGAGGTGGTGAGGGGAAAACCTTTGGGCATGGGGTGCATGTGATAGAAGCGAAATGTAACACTCACCTATGGGTGCCTTTATGGAGGGTGAGATGCACCTTTTCATGGATGCAAATGTTTCCAATACCATTGATTTCCATTTATTCTTTTTATCTTTTCTTTCTTCTTTTAGATTTCTTTCTTCATGTTGCAAGGAAAGAGTTGATGGCCACCTCCTTGGCTTGGTGACCAACTAGTGGCAGTGTCACCCAAAAACATTTCATGGAAAGGAGAAGGTTGGCTCATGATGAGACCCCCTTTCTCTTGGCCATGAAACAAAGAGACACTACCCTGGCTTGGTGAGCAATTGGGTGGTAGTGTCATACCGTTACATGTTCATGGTCATGATAGGTCGGCTGATGATGAGACCTCATATCCACCAACAAATGCCTTGAGTGTTTTATTCATATGTGGGTTCCCTTTTCTTGCTAAGAAGTGTTTCAGTGCTTTCTCGGGGATCCCTCGGCGAAGTATCTCAAATTTTTAAATTCAACTCTTAACTTTTTCCAACTACATTTCCCCCTGGGCCTTTAGCCCCTTCTTCCCATGAGGTAAGGTACAACCCTTTCCAAGTGGAGCCTTCCCCAATGAAAAAAAATGCGGATAGATGGAGGAGATAAAGATGTAAAATGGTAAGTATGGAGGGAATGGGCGATGACTCTCCAAAGATCCACTGGTAACAACCTATACTAAAGGGAAATCAACTTACTAGGGCACCATGTGACCCTCCCTGGTTTGAACGAGGAAAAGAGCATAAATTCAAGCAAACGTTATGAAATCTAGAAAGATTCAATGCAACATGTTTAAATGTTTTAAAAATTGGAGCGATACATACCATGATACCCAAACTTATTACCTCATGGAGCAAGACTCATTTCCATTTCAGGACCAGGTCGGTGTGATGGATATTGTTGTTGATGGTATGTGGGCTCTATTGTGGAAAAAAGGGGCCCTTCAAGGCCATGCTCAAGTCGTATGGCTCTCGACACTCCATGTATATGACATGTGGGCCTCGAGACATGATCTCCTTAGTTACCCCTAAGTTTGGGGGTAACAGTTCCTGCCAGTCAGGAACTATGACCCACAAGAAATATGAACAATAGGAAATATGGCCCATGGTAACTCTGGTCAATAGGAACTATGACCATAAGAACTCTAACCAACAAGAACTTTGCTCGATGAAGGAACAAGATATAGTTCATCGGTCACATTAGTTCCCTAGTCAAAGTTCCTGATCAAGAAATTCCCTAGAACTATGATTGACAAATGTTGGTTAGAGTTCCTCTTGGTTAGGATATTATGGAAATATGAAGAGACTATGAAATCTAGTCGATATTTGGACAATGTTTCTTTATTTGGCTAGATTTTTGATAGGGGAAGGCTTGGAACTATGACTGACATGAACTCTGATTAATAGGACCAAAGTCATAGTTCCTTTGTCAATCAAAGTTCCTATGGTTATAGTTCCTTCTTCATCGTTCTTGTGGTCATACTTACTTTGTTTGTCATAGTTCCTGTCAATTAGAGTTCTTGTTGGATAGAGTTCATGACGTCATAGTTCCTTTGTCGATTATAGTTCTTGTGTCCATAGTTCCTATTGGTTAGAATTCATGTTGGCTAGAGTTCCTAAGGTGATAATTCCTTTGTTGGTTAGAGTTCCTATGGTCATAGTACTTGTGATGAAATTTCCTTCACAGTTCCTATTGGTCAAAGTTCTTGTCAATTAGAGTTTCCATGGTATTTCATAGTTCCTAATGGATTTTTTGCAGAGGTCCAAATCATTGGCCCTTTAGCCTACACCTTTTTTCTCCATTGTATAAGTCGCCTATTTTTATTCCATCAATTAGTGTCAATAAATAAGGAAGGAAATTGGCATGAACTTTTAGATGTTAAAGAAAGAATGCTAAGCGCGGCCTTGGAAAAATTTCATCGGTGAAAATTTTGCAAAATTTTTTGTAGAAGAAGTGGAAGATCCTTGGTGAAATAGTCTCTCTGATTCATAGAAAAATAGGAGGTTCTTGCCAACAAGAGATAAATTATGTGTTTATAATACTTCCACTATTCAAAGAGATGGATGATTGGATCAACAAGTGCCTACTATTATGTCTTACTTGATGTAAAATTGTTGAAGAAAATCACAAAAGTGAGCACATCAACTTTTCTTTTAGATCTTTGTTAAAGGGTATTCCTACATTTTGGATCTCTATTAATGGGTCTTTCTGCATACAAATTATGAACTAGCAGATCCAAAAGGCTTCTCCTTACTAGCATGATGATGTTAAGTGTAGTCACGAAGAGAGTTAATAAGAGAAGCATAGTCTAATTTTCTTGTTGTTTTACTGCAGAAACAAAATCAATGATTTAACAACTTGCTCTAGTTATTTTTTCTAATCTTTAGACTTGCTAGAAGTTGTGTTGTTTGCAAAAAAAGGTTAGGTACTTTGGGATTTTTCCTTTACAATTTGAAGAATTCTTTATCTACTTTATTGGTGTGGTTATCCATTATCTTCTTTTGACTTTCATAGTCCATGGAAAGTACAACTAAATGCAACTAATTGATTTGATTGAAATCATGAGTATAGTTGAGACATAAAGCCAACACTGTAATGGCCAATTGGATATACTCAAGCATTGGTGGAGAAACATAATTTAATAAAATTACAGTAAGAAAGCAATTTTTCGTATGAAAAACAATGCAAACATTAGAAAATTACATACAAGAATCAAATATGCAAAAAAAATCCTGCAATCTTAAATAACTTTAAACATTGTTTATTTGTCTACAAGTTTTTCTTCAATATTTGATACAACATATTTGAATCAAATTCTAACATTACAAACCCGGTTATAGCATATGTTTAAATTATATTCATGAACCCATGACGAAAGTACAACAAAAATATTCCATTTGTGACAAGCTTTTTTACCACAATTTTCTTTGTCTAACTAGGAAGCGTTGGTACATACAGTTAGAAGTAGTACTGAACATGTGAATAAAAAACTAGAAATAAAAGGAAATGGGAGAAACCCAATATATTTCTTTATTCATTCATAACCTTCGATAATTGTATAGGATATTACAAAATCAAACTGCTCTAACTATTACGAGCTATTTGTTCACATTAGCATTGAAGTGGACACTTGAACTCCTATGTGGATGTCCATGTAGATGCAGGCCATTCACTTAACACTCCCATTTATCCTGCATCTACTGCTAATTCTTACTATCTACGTTCAATTTGTCTATACAACATCGAAATTTGATATCGGAATTGCCTTTGTAAAATTCTTTGCTACCATGTTTTTAAGTACAAAAGTGAAGTTCAACTTCTGTTGTAACTGTTTTCTCGCAAAATGATGAGGGGTGTTTATGTGCTTCATTCTTCCATGGAACTTTGGATTATTTGTAATTATTATGCAACTCTAATTGTTGCACTACAAGGTCGTTGGATCACTTGATTCTTCCCAAATATTTGCAAGTAATCTTTTAGCCACACTAGTTCTTTTGTTATCTATGTTGTTGATACATTCTTAGCTTCGGTGCAAGACAAATCTACAGTTAGCTATGTTTTCTTAGTCCACAAGACTTTTCCATTGCTTAGCAAGAAGCAAAAATGCATGTTAGGTTTCCTACTTTCAACATTGTCATCCCAATCTACATCAAAATACCCCAAGTTGTACAAGTTCTTTTGTATTAGTTATCCCATTAAATTTGATACAAAAATGCATGTTAGATTTCATACTTTCAACATTGTCATGCCAATCTACATCAAAATACCCCAAGTTGTACGAGTTATTTTGTATTAGTTATCCCATTAAAGTTGATACAAAAATGCATGTTAGGTTTCCTACTTTCAACATTGTCATCCCAATCTACATCAAAATACCCCAAGTTGTACGAGTT
>ML793018.1:113328-168813 GCA_009831015.1 Picea engelmannii
TCTGGGAACCCGCGAGTATAGACATGGATTACCCAAGTTTTGGATGCAATATGTACACTTGAAACACGGGGAATAAGAGTTCGATAACGCATAGTGGGGAACCCACGGGCATAAAATTGGCTAAGGAAACGAAAGTGGTCGGTCAGACTCCTGCTACATATTTCATAATTCATGTGCAACACCAACTGTTTCGTGACCAGACCAATATGTGTACAAAGCAGGGGAAAAAAATGTGTACCTTTATAAAGTATGGGCATGAGATTTTATAGAGCATGTACGAATATGGAATTCCAAACTTGGCCACTTTGTGGATCGTTGGTTCTCAGGTTGTCAGGCTAAAAAATAGGCCTTTATTGTTCTGTGTCCTACAAATAGTACTCAGAGTTCCGCGATATACAAATTGGCAGGCGGACTTGCGAGCTAGCTGAGATTTTATAGAGCATGTACACTTTTTGGATCGTGGGTTCTCGGGCTGGCAGGCTCAAAAACGGGCCTCTATTGTTCAGTGCATTACAAATAGCACCCAGAATTCTGTGATATACAAGTTTACAAGCGGACTTGCGGGCTGGCTAGATCAACATTGTACTTCTATTGAGTTCTGCGATATATAAATTCACAGATGGACTCCAGCGTTGGCAGGCTCCGAGAAAGGAGAAATACATACTAAATATGTACTTTTATAAACTATGGACACGACATTTTATAGAGTATGTACAGATCCCTTATTCCATACTTAGCCACTTTTTTGGATCGTGGACTTGCGGGCTAGCTAGCTCAACATTGCACTTCTATTGTCATGTGTCCTCCAAACAACATTCAAAGTTCCACGATATACAAATCCACAGACGGACTCCAGGACTGGTGGACTCAAGATTGAATAGGTATTACACATTACATGTAATATGTATCACGGGTTATCGAGCTGGCGGGCTCTAAATTGACAGACGGACTCCATGAGTGGCGGGCTCTGAATTGACAGACGGACTCCACGAGTGGCAGGCTCAAAATTGAATATGTATTAGACATTACATGTAATATGTAATACATATTACATGTAATATGTACAATATGAAACGAGCAAGCGGACGGTCAGGCTGGCAATATAAAAGTTATAACTAGAAATATGAACACGTGTATCTACCAGTTTCGGACCTAGAAATTTTATGAGGAACAAGTAATCCATAGTAAATATGTACTTTTATAAAGTATGGATATCAGATTTTATAGAGCATGCACGGATCCATCATTCCATACTTAGCCACTTTTTGGATTGCGGGTTCTCGGCCTGGTGGGATGAAAATTGGGTCTCTATTGTTCTATGTCCTACAAATAGCACCCAGAGTTCCGTGATATACAAATTGACAGGCGGACATCGGGTTGGCTCGCTCAACATTGCACTTCTATTGTTCAGTGTCCTCCACGCAGCACTGGGAGTTCTGTGATACAGAAATTGACAGACGGACTCCAGGATTAGCGAGTTCAAGATTGCAATTGTCTACATGTATAACATATAACATATATGTTATATAGCTAACATTATCTAAAAACATTATTTTCAGGTACTAAATTATTAATAATAAATATTGATATTGTACAATTTAATTAAAGAAATCTAGCAAATGAGTCGCAAGCTTCAAGTCCAGGTCCAATTTTAGATCACCGAAGTTTCGGGTGCAAGATGTATACCGTGCACACGAGGCATGAGAGTTGGATGGTGCCCACAAAGGACCCTGTGGCCATAAATATCAGGAACTATGAAAACAAACGGCATTCGGTTGGACTCGTGATGTAGAGATATAGATGGACATGAAATCTACCACTCCATTATATTGGAACCCACGAGCATAGACATGGATTACCAAGTTTTGGATGTAAGATGTACACTCGGAACACGGGGAATGAGAGTTCGATAACGCGTACCGGGGAAGTCGTGGGCATAAAATTGGCTAAGGAAACAAAAGGGCTCGGTCGGACTCGTAGTGAATATTCCATAATCCATGTGCAACACCAACTGTGTGGTGAACAGACCAGTATGTGTACAAACCAGGCAAAACTAAATATGTACCTTTATAAAGTATGGACATGAGATTTTATAGAGCATGTATGGATATCACATCCCATACTTGCCCACTTTGTGGGTCGCGGGTTCTCGGGCTGGCGGGCTCAAAAAATAGGCGTCTATTGTTTTGTGTCCTACAAATAGCACCTAGAGTTTCGCGATATACAAATTGACAAGCGGACATGCGGTGTGGTTGATATTTTATAGAGCATGTACACTTTTTAGATCGCGGGTTCTCAGGTTGGCGGGCTCAAAAACGGGCTTCTATTGTTCTGTTCTTTACAAATAGCACCCACAATTCCGCAATATACAAATTGGCAAGTGGAGTTGCGGGCTGGCTGGCTCAACATTGTACCTTTACTGATTTCCACGATATAGAAATTGACAGATGGACTCGAGGGCCGACGGGCTCCCAGAAACGAGCAATATACAGTAAATATGTATAGATCCCTTATTCCATACTTAGCCACTTTTTTGGATCGCGGACTTGCGGGCTGTAAATTGGGCCTCTATTGTTTCGTGTCCTGCAAATAGCACACAGAGTTGCACGATAAACAAATTGACAAGTAAACTTGCGGGCTGGTTGGCTCAACATTGCACTTCTATTGGATCGTGGACTTGCGAGTTGGCGAGCTCTAAATTGGTCCTCTAATGTTCTATGTCCTGCAAATAGCACCTAGAGTTGCACGATATACAAATTGACAAGCAGACTTGTGGGTTGGTTGCTTCAACATTGTACTTTTATTGAGTTCCGCAATATACAAATTGAGAGACGAACTCCAGGGCTGGAGGGCTCCCAGAAACGAGCAATACATACTAAATATGTACTTTTATAAAGTATGGACATGACATGTTATAGAGCATGTACAGATCCCTTATTCCATACTTAGCCACTTTTTTGGATCGCGAACTTGCGGGCTAGCGGGCTCTAAACTAGGCCTCTAATGTTATGTGACCTGCAAATAGCAGCCAGAGTTGTGCCATATACAAATTGAAAAGTGGACTTGTGGGTTGGCTGACTCAACATTGTACTTCTATTGTTTCATGTCCTCCAAACAGCATTCGGAGTTCTGCGATATACAAATTGGCAGACGGACTCCAGGACTGGCGAGCTCAACATTGAATATGTATTACACACACGAAGAATAGTGAATGTAGAGGAATATATGGAGTGTCGAAAGAGGTGCAAATAAATAAATAAAAACATAGTTGCAAACCAGTTCAACAAATAGAGACAGAGTAAACGAAAAACTATTTAATATGAAACAAGGGAAAAAAAAATGCACCTTTGCATGGATTCCTCTACATCTCTGGTTAGGAGTTCTTTGCGGTGTCTAGTTTTCTAGTTTGTTTCTATGAACAAAAGTACAAAACAAAAGGAATATGAACACAAGTTAACATGTAAAGAAAAAGGCAAGTATTATGTACATATACTAAAAAAAATAGAATAAGATGAATAGAGTAACAAATAGTTTTTAGAAGGATGTACCTTTTTTGTTTCTTTTGCATAATGTATATTTTATAATTCAAGTACAACACCAACTGTATGGTGACCAGACCAATATGTATACAAATCAGGGAAAACTGAGAAGCTGGATAATTTCTTTCTTTCTTTTTTTTTTTTTGGCAACAAGCTATACAAATATGCTTTGAAACATAGAAATATGACTTTGCAAAATGTTTGATGTATATCTCATAATTCAAGTGCAATACCAATTGTATCATGATCAGACCAATATGTGTCTAAGATAAATATATTGTATTGAAGAATGGGCACATTCGACCACACATGGTCAATAAGTGTGTTTTGCAGATGGCTTGTGTTGTGCAAAAGAAAGCGGAGACTGTATTTGCACATGTACTTTTCCAATTCTTTTGTTCTGCCATTCTTTTGTAGCATGTCAATATTGAAGTTTCCTACAAGCACAATGGGTCCGTTCAGATGGAAATGGTCCAATGCATTGGAAATAACATCTACTATGTTGGAGAATGTTGCATGGGGAGCAACATACAGATTCAGTATCACAATTTATGTTTCATGGAAAAAAAAAATTGCAAGCACCACCTCAACATTCTTTTCTTCGATATGTATATGCTCCAAAATTTGTACATGTTTTTTCACCAATATCATCACCCCATGTGTAATGTAACTTGATATGAAATTGTGATTTGGGAATTCTTTGTTCTGCATGCATAATGCCATGTATGTTTCCTGCAAGCACAGAATATTGGATTGCATTGTGTCATAGTCATTGAGTATATCATCCATGTATGCATTTAAGTTGTGTGTGTTAAGCGAGAGAATTGATACAGATGAATTTGTTTGTATGAATTGGTAATCATAGTGCAATTGTCATTTTGCGATAGTCCTGAGTCGTTCCATTTCAATATCAACTTTATGTTTGACTTTGAAGTTATATTTTGTAAGAGGACTTAGTAAATACAAGGAGTCTATGTTTCTGACATGGGACAGTGTTGTGTATACAAGTCCATGTATCTGAATTCCAGCAAGCTGAAATGCAACATTATCAAGTGTTAGTCCTTGTGATCTGTGGATTGTACGTGCACATGCAAGTTTAATCGAAAATTGTTTTCGAATTTTCAGTCGACCTATCTTTGTTGATGTCGATATTGGCTTTGATATTTGCAAAATAGGTGTCAAATCGCTTCCAGTGTTTGAATTATATAGATAAGATAACTTGCTTGCTTGTCGATTGCCTATATGTGGTTCAAGGAACTTAATCCAAAGGACATCAATTTTTTTTGTTTTCGTATAGCCTTTGAATATTCCATCTGCACCATTGACCAAGCCATCCTGTGAATCATAGTTACAGGAATATATTTCAACCAACATTTCTAATTTGAGGACAAGCTACAAAGGTAAAGTGGTTGTGTGTTCATGATGTGGCACATTTCCATGGTTGTCTTCTTCCAAGTCAATTGAATTGATGATGATATCATCGCCAAGCATAAGCGATAGCATGTGGTTGTTATGCATTGCAACATCCTTATTTGTGTAGAACAAGTAAGGGAATGTTGGGTTTGTTGGTGCAGGCCGCAAGCACCTCGAATTGATATATGTTAAGTCATCATATGTTTGGTTGTTTGTCCGCATTCTATTCAGAATTACAATCAATGTTTCATATGCCTAGTGCATTGTAGTATGCAATTCAAAGCATTTAATATTGTCTCCCTAGAATTCATGTGTCATTGTTTCCAAGTTAACAGTATGTTGTTCAAATATCAACGAATCTTGGATGGGTTGTGCCTGGTAAAGATCCCCACATAATATCATGTCAATGTTTCCAAAGTATTTCGTGTGCACATGTTTTATGCTTCTTAGTCAACTATCAATGGAATACAAGAACCGAATTCCAATCAAAGATGCTTCATCTATAAAGACAAGTTGGAGTTTCTCATAAATATTAGACAATGTATCCAACATTTCCTTGCTAAGTGGAAGAAATTGTGACTTGTTAAAAGGCATTAAAAATGCAGAGTGGACTGTTGTTCCACCTGCATTATATGCCGTTTTTCCTATGTATACAACTATTGGGCCCTTTGGTTTCATAGGATCAGAGGAATTGTTTGAATCATAGATGTGTATAAGCATTTGGAACAGTTCTTTCGATGTGAATGTCTTGCATGTTCCTGCTTCGCATGTGAAGAACAAGTGCATAGGAGTGTCCATGTTCAAGCATTTTTTAAGAGCAATGTCCTTTACAATTGTTTGTTGTTCTCAATTCAACAAACGTCTTATTCTATGGTATTCATCATTTTCAATTAGGAAAGGATGTTTTGTGACTTGAAAACCAAGATTGATACGTTTTTCACCTCCACCTGTTGGAGGACGAGGCAAATCCACTTGTAAGTCATAGGACTCGCAAGGATTTCTAGTTGTTTTCGGTTTGTGAATGTCTCGTCAGGATTGTCAGGGTTTTCTTTCTCGTTAATTGTAATCTCTAGATCACCTCATGTTGGATTAACATTGTAGGTAAATCTAGATTCATTGATGTGCACTATAGTCTCAGAGGAAACATACGCAGCCTCCCATGTAGAGACGTTATGTTTTAATGTCTCTTCATTTTCATCGAACGGAACGTACAGCAGCAGTTTTTCTCTACAATAGTTTTCATAGTCATAATGTTTATTGTATTTGACAAACCGTATCACAAAGGGTTTTTTTCTTTTTGATATGGACGCACCATTTGTTTTGTAATGCAATAAGAATTATGCTAAGCAGATATGCCTAATAGGAGATGGACACTAGAGGTAATAATCAACAATAGAGCGGCATAGCACGTCTTCTGAATTGTCAGGCTCTTCTTCTAGCAAAACCAGTTGTTTAAGCACAAATGTTCATTTTTCAAGTGGAGATGTGTTTATGAAGACACATTTTCTTGAACTACAAGTGAGGGATGGGGAAAGTGCAATGTGAACTGCTTGTTGATCATACATTTGTTGAAGATTAAGCAATGTGTTGCCAAGTGTGCGTATCATTTGTATGGCATCAATATGACTTCTTTCATGTTCTTTGCGTATTCTTTTGAATGCACTTGTCATGGATTTGCCAACCTTTTTCATATACGAGGTACAGTAGGATGCTAAAGCATATGCATTGAGCACGTATTGCGCATCTATATTTTCTTTCCACGTAATTGGCATGTCCTTGGAGAAATTGTTGTTCCAAATATGGGAAAGTTTTTGTTTAAGAAAAAATGTTGGTTGCTTAAGCATACATTGTATGGATTTTATGTACTCATCTTATGATAGATTTAGCTCTATCAAGAATGCATCGAAGCTCATCAGCTCGTCAAATTCTCCTTGTTCTAAAAATGCAAACAAGGATTTAGATTTCTCAACAACAGCATTGTCCTCTAAACTAAGTGGCTCTATGATTCTTGTAGCTCTCATTGGCGGCATGGGAAAGTTGTATCTGCAATGCGAGTTTTTTCGTTTTCTCTAACTTCTTGTATGGTAATGTCTATGAACTTTGGCAAGTTATGGATCCAAATGATTTGTGTTGCATGTTATGTATTTCTCCACAAATTGTTCGATCTCTGAGTTGTTGTCAGCTCCATAGACTGGTGCACCCTCTATCTACAACATTGTGTGGTTCTGTTCATTTCCCCTATTCTGGAATTCAGTCACAAAAAAGTAGTCTGATATTTTTCCAAAAAATGTTTCATCATGGCATATCAATTGTCTCAAATAATTTATTCTATGTCTATAATAGTGAGTACATGTCACTGGATCTTTTCTTATGCGGTAGTCAATGTAATTGTTTTCTAGTGTATAGATTTGTTTTTTACGTTTCTTGTTCCTATGCAGTTCAGATACGGTAGCTACCAATGGATCCCAACAATGCTCTGCACTTCTAAATGTGATGAAAAATGTTGGCGGGCCCAATTTCCGGATCATTGCAAAAATAGTTTTTTTGTTTTGTTGCAAATAGTCATGAGAGGTGCGAATGTTTTTGAAATCTATGTATCCAATATCAGATTTCAGAATTTTTTCTTAGTTTACTTTGTACTTGACATCCTTGGCCAACAACTTTCTTCCTTGTAACTGGACTTTTCTTATTCGGACCCACATGTAGGAGAGAACTTGCTCTATTATTATGTGCATTGTTTTGAAAAAAATAATTGTTATGTGATAGGAGAAGTCACTGCTTGAATGTAGCATCTCCCATTGGACTATTTTATAATAACTGAATCGTTATGTAATGTCACTGGCACGTGGATATCCATAGAAGAGTGTTGCAAAGTTCATTTCCTCAACGAATTTGTCCTTGAATATTCCAAGTGGACGTTGCCCCTCAACAGATGCAATTTCAACAATCTTGTCTTGCAAGTCACGAATGCACTGTGAATCAGTGAATCCATGCACTAATGTCTCAGCAGGTGTTTCATTCTTCGATTCATCACTTGTATCAAATTCACTAGCATTTTCGAGAGTCTCTGCAGAGTTGGCATCCTCTTATGCATGAACATTATTCCAGTTCTCATTTATACAAATGTTTTGTGCTTTGTACAGGGCCCTGGAACATAATTCCTTTAATTCTTTCATAACAACATGCACACGCACTTTGCCTCTCTGATAGGCATTTTTGCATCGCAAGCGTCTTTTCAGAGCCACGGAAATTGTCATTATATCGCTAATGAATTGTGGCAAGGCTTTTTACACAACATCTAGTTGAACAAGCACATTAATAATTGATCATGTTAAGCCCATATGGGGTCATTTATATCCCCAAGGCCTGATTTGTGGAAATGAAATTCGCAGAGACACAAGTCTCTCCTCAAGTTCTGCAAGTGCACTTACATCTGGTAGTGGTGTATTACATCTTATTTGCTCAGGGGTTGCAAATTGTGGCAGTTTTCCATTTTCAAGCAACCGCTTGCATGGAAGACAAATTTTTCCACTGGAAAATGGTTTATTGTGCGTTGTCAAGCGGAAGTATTATGCTTGCAAATTAGGCATGAAAGACTTACTGTTTTTTGATAAATTTAATTGTTCAAAAATTCCACACGCAATGGAAGGAGTGTCTTTAATTTGTTTCATGTATGTTTGTCTTGCATTTTTCTTTCGCAGGGAAGTATGAGTAGAAAGTGTTTGTTGGTTTTCATTGGTAGTAGTGCATGGTGTTCCTTCTATGCCACGAAATGTGACAGTTGCATGACCATTCTGGGATATGTGACCGTACTTGTTTTTGTTCTGTTATGCATGAAAAATTTCTTTAGATTGTGATATCCGAGTTTCTCTCTAAAAGGAAGTGTAGCAATGTATTTTCTTCTCTCGCACATGACCTTTTTCAAGTTGTGGTAACTTACTCTATGTTTCTTGTCCAAGGGAATGATGACCTTATGGAAACTATGATGAATTTCACTCTGATTCAGGTTTCCATAACTTAGTGTATGTTTTTTGTTTAAGGGGTGTATGGCCTCATCACAAYTGGGATGAATTTTACGCATAACTTTTTTCAAGTTGTGATAACTTACTCTACGTTTTTTGTTTAAGCCCTGTATGGCCTCATCACAACTGTGATGAATTTCACGCATGGATTTTTTGTTAAAKCCTTGTATGGCCATATCGCAACCGGGAGGAGTTTCATTCTCACTAAAAAGCATGCGAMGCGTATGCAGATTCGATGTGGTTTGGTTGGCATGGACATTCAACCCTGAACCATTGATATGTCCAAGCAAAGGTTCATAATGGATATGTGTTGTRTCTATTTTCAACGAGAGGATGTCAATTGTTTGATCGTAATTTGAATCCATAGACCAGGAATGGACAGTGCCATATCGCAAGGCTGACTAGACCTGGATATTTACTATGACATGATATACAGCCATTGCAAACAAAATTTGCAACCCTCCACATTCCCTTTTTCATATGGCAACGCCATGTTTACAAGGTATTCTTGCCAACTTCCAATTGTTGGCATATTTTGTAGGAGATATGGTGAAAGGTGCTCATGCAAGCACCTAAAAGCATGTTGCCTTCTGCATATAATTCCATTGCAAAAGGACTATACAGTGTAAATCCACAGTGACTGCACATCGAACTCCGATGCTACCAAACAACAAATTGCATTGAATAGACTATCTCCACAGCTAGAAACAATAGTTGTTGCTAGTTGTAAACCATGGGATTCTATGTGATGTATAATCCATTTCCACTGCGATTCAAGGTCTTTGAAAATGAGGGAAAAGTAAATATGAGTTTCTTCAACATTGCATATGGACATTTTTCTATACAGTAGTGGTTCATAATGACCACTGACAGCATTGGCATCATGGAACAAGATGCAATATGGATTGTCAGATGTAGTTTTGTTGAATAGTAGATATCTTGTTTTTCTTGTCAATGACCATATTCCAATTGATATATTGAGCCAGTTAGACAGCCACCGTATACAAAATGTATTTCCCCAAAGTCCCCTCTCATGTGCAGGCAAAATTGGAGATGCAGACAACTGCATAATTGAAAAATATGTAGCGACATCATGTATTCCATGCAAGAAGAAAATCAGATTCCAGATCATATTCATACGACTCCAATGCCTCATCATCGCCATTTTTTAAACAACCCGGGAAATAATTTATCAATCCATTGCGTAGGTCGGTCGAGGAATAATGAAAATGCAGAATAACCTAAAATGCATCAAAAAGGAAATCCCCTACAGTATACAAGAATGCATCCAATCTAAAAATCCCATTGCTATGAAAAACCTCGTCAATGTTGTCATGTATAATGGAGTCTGTATCTATTTCATACGAGTCAACATCTATTACTTCTTTCATCTTTTGAATTGTCATTTTGAATTTGTTTGTTAGATACTTTTAGTTTGCATGAAAACAGAGAAAAGGGGAAAAAAAGAATAAAAGTAGGAAAAAAAAAAAGGAAAGCAAAATAGGAAAACTACAAGCGCAGAACTGGGTACCAATCCATGTATGTATCTTTCAACCTTATTCTTGTCAACTTCAATTCCCCCCTAGTCCCCATAGCAGGTGACAAGAAAAAAAACCCACAATGGAAAGCGAACCAAACAAAAAGAAACAACGCAAATAAATAACACCATAAATTTACTCAGTAGAAAGATCGATTTGAACCTATTCATGGCATGCATCCTAAGAGCTTCTCAGAGCCAGAAAGAATTTTTACAAAATACAAAGGACGGGACAAAGGCAACAGTTAGACGCAGTTTTCTGACCCACAGAATAAAATCATTCCTTGTGTCTACACCCCGGTGGATGGTTCCCTCTTGTGACAACTCCGAAATACTTTTCGAAAACCCATCTGCATTGCAATTTTTGAAATAGCTATGGACGTGGCAGCTGGCATATGAAGACGCATGGTTTCCAAGAACAGAAATTAAGAGCACAGAGAAATATGGTCTGCAATAGAATTTTGAGGCAGGGACTCCCACCATTGAAAAATACCAACGAAACGATGGCACTGAGACTTACCCATCAACGAGGGATAACAACAGCTCAGCCCCAAAAACTGCAAACCACAACAACAGGTCCAACAACTTGGAAAGTTGAAGAACAACAAACCAGTGAACAACCATGAAGAGGTCCAACTGCAATTGCATGACCTCAACTTTGCAAAGTTGAATCAAGCAAGAACAAGGATCATGGAATGAACCAGTGAACAAGCATCGACCATTGAACCACTGATGCCGACAGAGAATAATTCAGCACAATTTTACTGCAAACAACACCATCAAAAAAATGGAATGAAACTGTATTGCAACGCCTATGTACAATAAACATTTAAGACTGCCAGACCTATTAGGTAAACACTTAAGACTGTCAGAACCATCGAAGGGCATAGTCCTGTGCAAAAATTTAAGAAAAAATGCAGTGTGGCAGGCCCGTTCTCTCGAAGCACGCAAGAATAAAGAAAAAAACACACATATTAATATGCTAGAGAATGTATTCTACCTAGCAGAAAATGCTAAAGAAAACATTTGAACTAATGATAGCATTAATCCACCTTCGACCAATGCATAAGAAAATATATGATTCAAAAAGACCATATACGATGAAATACTTTGGATATGCTAACATAGATAACATTGGGAATAGCGAAGCCGACAATAAGACCTTCAATCTATTGTCCAATCAAATCATGACAAATATGGTACTTTTTATTATACAAAAATTGGTGTTTTCAATTCCCTGGTTCCAACAATAGATAATATGGAAATATTTGTGGTCAATGGACAATCTAATACGAGGTCAATGAATTATCGATCTCTATAGTCCCTATATGCCTATGGCAAGGACTAATAACAATAATGTCTTACTATCAATAATGATAAAGAGGAAAATAATAACACAAGGTTTATTATGTTTGGTATTCATGACTTTTCAACAAGAAATTGGTATTAGGTGAGAGTTTGGGGTTACACATCGATATGAGGGCTTTGCGGCTAGGTTTTCGCTAGTTTCATCCATGTAAACTCTATGGAGAAGGGAGAGCCCGGGCGAGAGACACTACCAGGGTGAGCAGGCTCTGCAGCGTGGCGGGTCTCTATGGTGAGAAGGGAAAGCGAGGGTCCAGTGGATAGAAGCGGAGGAAACGAAACCCTACAGGCTCTATGACGTGGCAAGACTGTGCGACGAGTAAGGGAGAGCGATGGCTCTGCGGACGAAACCCTGCAGAGGTTGTCTCTTTTTCGGGGTTGAGCTTCATTCTGTGTTGTTCAAGTTGTAATGACTATTGGTGAGGTTCCTCTTTCTTCTAGGGAAGCCTTTGTTTTGATGTTAGAGGGCTCGACTTCAAGTGTGCGGTGGTGTTTATTGTCAGATTTTGTGGTGGTGGTGGCTTTGGGGGTTTTTTGTGGTGGGTGTTTTTGTCTTCTCTTCGATTTTTCTAGACCCTCTTGACCTCTTCCTCCTTTGCAAGAAGAGGGTTTGGACCAGAGCTTTGAGGTCCTCACTAGGGGTGTGTGGTGTTTTGGTTAACACTTTGAGGTCCTTTAGGGGTGTGTGTTGTTGGGTAAACACTTTGAGGTCCTTTGGGGGCGTGTGGCTTCTGGTTTAGTTTCTTTTTTGGTGTTTGTTGGGGGTTTTGTCCCTATTTCGTATCTCGTTTTGTAGCATGCATGTTGGTTATCATCTCTGGTGACTTTCTGGTTCTTTTGGGGATGTGGTATTTTATGTTTATGAGCATGGTCTATGGACTAGTTTTGCTATGAACAATTGTATGGTCAAGAAGAGGTAAACAAATTATATTTTCACTAATATAATTGAGCAAATTTTCTATTGGAAAAACAAAAACTTGGTATTTTATTGATGGAAAGCAATGATTAGAAATAACAATAATGTAAAATGAAAGTTAGCATTAATATATAGATTTCAATCAAAATCAAAATAGGAAATATTTGACATTATTGAGAATGCATATTATAATATATATTGATACCATTATGAAATCAATCATAAGAGTTGAATTTTGTTTGTGCTTAAAGTTTTGTAGAATATAATAAAGTAGATCACTATAGTATGTGGAGGACGTATATATATATATATATATATAGAGAGAGAGAGAGAGAGAGAGAGAGAGAGAGAGTTTTTTGGGTAAGAGATGAGTAACAATTTTCGTTGAAGTTACAAAGACACGTTGATATAATTGTAGTGTCATATTTTGCTTTGAATTTGTTTGACTAACATGGTGTTATTATTTGAGGGTATAATGGTTATAATAATGATTCAATTGGTTGACAGGTATACTTATGGATGATGTGATCTAGACTTTTGATTTGAATATTTCTAGATGTGTGTGGGGGGTTTATGTTTTGATATCCTTGTGATGTTATAGAATATTGGAAATAAATACATGGTTCAATATATTATGTTATATGATGATATTGATTGTTTTTCAAGTGTGATAAGAAGAACCATGAGTGCAAATGGATTCCAAACTAAGTCAAAATATGTGTACCCAAGATGGGATTGGGTTATGTATGATTGACATGTATATGGCATTGCTCATGATTTATTCATGATTATTAAAAAATGTCATTTGATATGTTTGTTTCTAGATATGTGCAAAGACAAAGAAAAATTTGTCAAATAAGCTTACACATGGGAAAAGGTTTGAATGGAGAGATGTCATATGAGTACCATAGGGAGAGGAGATCTAATTGATTTTGGGTTTCTATGGTTGGAGTGTTTGATAGAGGTGCTTGGAAAATCCATAGTCGTCATTTTCGTTTGTCAACATTTTGAATCACCAGCTGGATCCATTGTCGTTACAAATAGTCGAGTAGGAGAAGAAGGAGACCGAGTATATAAATATGTGAAGAGCATAGATAAGAAACCCTAGAAAACTACAATGTCGGCTAAAAAACCTTAAAAACTATTAAAGAATATATAATTATTATAATATTATAATATAAGCTAATACAATAATACTAGGTTATGGATTTAGTAGAGTATAAGTTTAGGTAGTTGAATAAGGTATTATTATTAGGATTAGATTAATTCTAATCTTATTAGATAATTGAAATTTTAAATATGATATGTAGTTAAAATATAGTAAGTGAAAAATTAAAATAATAGCATGGTATTAAGTATTAGTAGGGTAATAATATTACGTCATAAAAAGTAGATCAATGTCAAAGTACCGAGGTATAAATAAGATATAATAATGATATAGTAGTGTTAATAATATAGTAGGTAATAATAATGTTAATAATGATATAGTAATGTTAATAGTGATAAAATAGTATAATATTATAGGTAATAATAATAATTAAAGAGGAGCAACAAGTGCAAGGGGAGTCATCATAGATTTCAATGGAAAATATTTTGGACTACTCTTGGGGGCTGGGGAATACCACCAATAATAAAGAAAAAATCCTAGAAATCTATATGGGGTTACGAATTGCTTGATCCCGAAATCTTCATGAGTTAATTGTCCTTGGAGACTCTGAGCTAATCATTAAAGAGATTCTTGGCTCCGGCAAATCCACAAATCAATCTCTTTATGGTCTTCAGTCTCGAACAAGGGCCCTGAAATCTCAATTGAGTAAGATCCAATTCTTCCATATTCTCTGCTCCCAAAACCAAGCAGTTGATCAACAAGAAAAAGTAGGTAAAAACAAGGAACAAATCCTTCTATCCATTAATCAAATTGTGTCCCATGTGTGGCTTCCTTAAGAATTACCAAAGTTGGTGATTTCTTCAAAATCGCATGGGTCCCTGTCTTTGTAGTGACCTTTTCATTCTCGGACTTTCCCTTCCAACTCATCTCCTTCTCTCTAACATCTTGTATCTCCTATTCTGACCTCAGTGCTCACGTGTTTTGGACAACTAGCATTGCATGCCCCCTAACGTGTGAATCCTTTGTCTTTGTGGCACTTTGATCATCCCTCCCTTCTTTTCCCACATGCCTTGCTGAAGCAGCCTTTCTCTTATGCACGTTTTTTGCGTAGTCCTTCAACACTCCCTGATGTTTTCCATCACACTCATGGCGTCACCGAAAGAGTTTTCCTCTATGGACAGGTACTTTGGTCCATGGGAACTTCAATTCTCATATCTTCTCTTGCATGCAAGCGATAAATCTTTAGCTTATATGTAGATTTGAAATCGTTTGCATCCCCCAAAGATGTATTTGCACTCCATAAAATAATTGCAGGCCTCAGAGCATCTTTGTTCCCTTCTCATCATGTGGAGAAGATCTAGAGCACCATGCTCCTGCCCCTCCATTGCCATAGAGGATCTACGAGACTGAAACCAGGATCTGAGAGTTGCGATTAGGACCTAAGGGGAAAGAATGGGAACGCAAATATGAGAACTTCAAATAGAGAATCAGGAGCTTAGATGCCAAAGAGTAGTCCTCCATAATCAACTGCAGACTCAGGAACACAAGCATAATTAATAGCTTGCAGTCGTTATGTGTGGGTTTAATAGAAACACCAGGCATATCAGTCTACTCAGACAGCAATTGGGAAATCCTCTCCACCGTCCTCAGCATCCTGCAACCTCAATTGTGTCGGTTGAATCAATGCTTCCATCAACTTTCGACTCAGAGGTTGCCAATGAACAGAATCAGGCCCCTCCAGTCCTGACACTGGCACCAGTAGCGCACAACCCAGAAGGCAGAATTCAACCTCCAACAATAATTCAAGCAACTTTTTAGGCAGATGCAGAAGCAACCAACAATTTCTAACAGGTCCTATCCATGTTTAGTAAATCTCTGTTTATTTTGTTTTCATATGTAGCCATATTCACATAGCATATTAGCATTTCTTTAGGGATAAATTTTAAGCTCAAGACTAGAACAGACCAGAATTATCAGCAAACTCTCTGGTCATAGTTTAATGAACTGCCATATTTTTATTGTAAAATGAATTAGCACAGACTTTTTTTAATGTAAACTTCCAACCGTTCTTGTTAAAAATATATATAATAATTAAAGTATAAATTATAATATCATAGTATTAGGTATCAACAAGGTAATAATACTACGCTACAACCTTAAAAATAAATTAACATCCTAGTACTTAAGGTATAAATAAATCGGGTAGTATCGCTAAAGATTATTATTAAGGTACTATAAAATATTATGTAGTTGTTAATACTAGAACAATATAATAATGATATAGTATAATGATATAATATAATAGGTAATAATAAAGTAATAAATAATAGTATTATAATACTAAGTTAAAACCCTAAAAATCATATTCTAGTACTAAGTTATAAGGTATTAGGGTATTAATGCTAACGTATATAAAGTAATCTGAAGGATTACTAAAGGATTATTAGCACTAGGTTATAGAGAGTCTAAGGAGTTATTAATGTAATAAAGCATTATAATGCTAAAGTATTATTAAGATATTAATAAAACTAGGTTAGTACTATAGAAAGCACTTAGTATCATAGCTCTAAAGTGTTCATAAAGTGATATTAAAATAAGGTTAGAGACCCGCACAAATAAAGAGAGAGGACAAAATAGAGGAAAGATAACAATAGAGTAAGAAAGAAGTTGAAATGGAGAAGGAAGAGGCCTACCTCACATTACATGTTCATTCCACTATTGATTAGTGGAAGAAAGTTCTCACTAATCTCTAAACCTCCAAACCTCCATCCCTATTAAGATTGTTAGTGTGTTTTATGATTTCTATGGCTTCCCTAATTCTGTGCTTGTAGTAGTGTTTTTATTTGATCAAGATTTTGGTGTCTTCCAAGCACACATGATGCTTGGTTGTATTAGAATACTCGGATAAGGTTGAGGTGTGTGTGTGAACATTCTTGATATCAGTTCCATGTTATTTTATCCTTACTAGTTTTCCTAGTCCTGCCTACTAGCACTCCCTTCTATCTAACGGGTCGAAAAATAATGCTTTATGATTTTTCTTAGAGGTTACATGTTGTCATGAGGGTAGGCTATGGATTAGGTCACTCTAGAGGATTTACAAAGGGGTGCACAAAAAGGTTTCAATCCTTATTCCTCATAACCATTATTCTCTCACTAGTGGTGAATGAATTGGGTTAGTTAAGTCTCAATCATGACATCATCCCTCATCATTGAAAAATGATACTTGAAATGTTGGGGTCCTACCCTAACTATTGGAATGTTGGTAAATACTGAGAGGGGGGGTGAATCAGTATTGCTTATTTTTTCCCAAATTAAATTAATTCTTTATTAATTTATAACAATATATCAACAAGAATGTACACAACTATGAAGTTTAAATGTAACAATCATAAAAATTATATTTCATTTATAAGTTACAGTTTGTAGGAGACACCAATATCTCTTTTGAGCATCAACTCAAGGAGACACCAATCCCCTATTTTCCAAACACCAACTTGAGGAAGAACCAACTCCCTGTAGATCAGGCTCCAACCTGTAGAGGACTCCAATCCTATGTTTTTCAGGCACCAACTTGAGGAAGCTACAACTCCCTGTTTCAAGCTCCAACCTGTAGAGGACTCCAATCCTTCATTGCTCCTCCCTTCCACCCTCATTTCATGTGTATGTTTCAGGTTTCATATACTTTCTTGGAATCTAATTCTATTTTGATCTTATGAATTAGACCACAGAGACACTCTCCTTCCACTATACATTTATGTTTATAGAGTATTCCAACATGTATGAAATTGAAACATTGTGTCTCTTCGTATATGTTTTATGATTTTACCTAGAGGTTGCATGTTTTCATGAAAGGTAGGATGTGGATTAGGTCACTCTAGAGGATTTACTAATGGGTGCGCAAAAAGATGTCAATTCTTATTCCTCATAACCAATAGTCTCTCACTAGTGGTGAATGAATTGGGTTAGTTAAGTCCCAATCATGACATCATCCCTCATCATTGAAAATGATACTTGAAGTGTTGGGTTCCTACCCTAACTGTTGGAATGTTGTTCAATACTGAGAAGGGGGGATGAATCAGTATTGCTTACTTTTTCCCAAATTAAATTATTTTTTTATTAATTTATAACAGCATATCCACAAGAATGTACAAAACTTTGAAGTTTAAATGTAACAATCATAAAAAAAAATTGTATTTCATTTACAAGTTACAGTTTGTAGGAGACGCCAATCTCTCTTATTTTGAGAACCAACTCAAGAAGACACCAATCCCTTATTTTCCAAGAAACAACTTGAGGAAACAACAACTCCCTATAGATCAGGCTCCAACTTGTAGAGGACTCCAATCCTCTATTTTGTAAGCACCAACTTGAGGAAGTTGCAACTCCTTGTTTCAATCTCCAACATGTAGAGGACTCCAATCCTCCCTTGCTCCTCCCTTCCAACCTCACTTCATGTGTATGTTTCAGGTTTCATATACTTTCTTGGACTCTGGTTCTATTTTGATCTTCTGAATTAGACCACATAGACACTCTCCTTCCACTATACCTTTATGTTTCTATAGTATTCGAACAGGTATGAAATTGAAACATTGTGTCTCTTCATATATGTGTTATGATTTTTCCTAAAGGTTGCACGTTGTCATGAGGTCACTCTACAGGATTTACTAAGGGGTGCGCAAAAATGTTTCAATCATTATTCCTCATAACCATTAGTCTCTCACTAGTGGTGAATGAATTGGGTTAGTCAAGTCCCAATCATGGCATCATCCCTCATCATTGAAAAATGATACTTGAAGTGTTGGGATCCTATCTTAATTGTTGGAATGTTGTTCAATACTGAGAGGGGGGGGTGAATAAATATTGATTACTTTTTTCTAAATTAAATTTATTATTTATTATTTTATAACAATATGTCAACAAGAATGTACAGAACTTTGAATTTTAAATGTAACAATCATAAAAAAAAATATTTCATTTACAAGTTACAGTTTGTAGGAGACATCAATCTCTCTTCTTTTGAGCACCAACTCAATGAGACACCAATCCCCTATTTTCCAAGTGTTACACATTATTTTCGTCACCCTCATGATCACTGATAATATGTGTATCACCTATTAGAATAAAGATCATTTTCCCTATTCCCTGAAGGATGTTGAAGAAACAAAACTTTCCCTGAGAGATGGAATTGTCTTTTCCTTATTGAAAAACCTTGTAAAGAAGGATCACGCACCTTACTCAATGTTAATGGTGCGATGATTTAGAATCGACACAGGTTGCACCACAGTGGCCTATGACATCGTCACAAATTTCTCAATTTTAAGGATGCGACAATATTTGAACAAAGGAAAAATGAGAAATTTCTGGAAGGTTCTAGAATAGAATCTTTGAAAGGATGAGGTGGCCTCTGATCGGTTTGGATCTCACCCAATTTTGTAATTTAGTGGGATCATCCTAATCCCTTCATCTCTTCCCCTTCACTCAATATAAAGAGGGATCTCTCATGAGAAGAGTTAGTCTAGTTTATGTGTGAAGAATTTTGTTCAAGATTGTGCTTGTGATAGCTTTGTTTTAGCTTTCTAAGTCGTGTGTAGTCTTCATCAAAATCATTGGAGCAAGAGGTGGGTGTGTGTGTGTTGAGGCAAAGGGCCATCGAAATATACCTTACAACATCAAGGCACATGTTGTATTCTCTACTTTCATCAATATAATGCAGTAATACATTTATTTACTATAAAAGTGTCTCCATTTTTATTGCATAACTCCTTCATCTTATGCATAGCTTCCATTAGAATATATATATCATTTCTCTCTCTTTGTTGGTTTTTGTTTCTCAACAGGTTCAACATCCCACAAACCTTGATATGGAGCAAGGATGACACTAGCAAGAATCAACCAACGTTTAAACGGTATGTTGGTTATCCCTCATTAAGCTAGTATACATTACAATGGAAACCTAAAGAAAAGTTTGTATTATGTCATGTTTTGTTCTAATTTATTGTTTAATTTAGGGATATTAGTTCATTTCAGCACTTACCAATTCATCCAGTAACACCAAACACCAACTTGAGAAAGCACCAACTCCATATAGATCAGGCCCCAACCTATAGAGGACTCCAATCCCCTGTTTTTCAAGCACCAACTTGATAAAGCTGCAACTTCATGTTTCAAGCTCCAACCTGTAGAGGACTCCAATCCTCCCTTGCTCCTCCCTTCCACCCTCACTTCATGTGTATTTTTTAGGTTTCATATACTTTCTTGGACTCTGATTTTGTTTTGATCTTTTGAATTACACCATAGAGACACTATCCTTCCACTATACCTTTTTGTTTATATAGTATTCCAACATGTATGAAATTGAAACATTGTGTCTCTTTGTATATGTTTTATGATTTTTCCTAGAGGTCGCACGTTGTCATTAGGGTAGGTCGTGGATTAGGTCATTCTAGAGGATTTACTAAGGGGTGCACAAAACGTTGTCAATCCTTATTCCTCATAACCATTAGTCTCTCACTAGTAGTGAATGAATTCGGTTAGTTAAGTCCCAATCATGACATCACCCCTCATCATTTAAAAATGATACTTGAAGTGGTGGGGTCCTACCCTAATTGTTGGAATGTAGTTCAATACTGAGAGGGGGTGGTGAATCAATATTGCTTATTTTTTTCCAAATTAAAATAACTATTTAATAATTTATAACAATATATCAACAAGAATGTACAAAACCCTGAATTTTAAATGTAACAATCATAAAAATATATATTTCATTTACAAGTTACAGTTTGTAGGAGACACCAATATCTCTTCTTTGAAGAAGCAATTCAAGGAGACATCAATCCCTTGTTTTCCAAGCGCTAACTTGAGTAATCACCAACTCTTTGTAGATCGGGCTCCAACCTATAGAGGACTCCAATCGTTTGTTTTTCAAGCACCAACTTGAGGAAGTTGCAACTCCTTCTTTCAAGCTCCAACCTGTAGAGGACTCCAATCCTCCTTTGCTCCTCCCTTCCATCCTCACTTCATGTGTATTTTAAGGTTTCATATACTTTCTTGGACTCTGATTCTATTTTGATCTTATTAATTATCCCACATAGACACTCTCCTTCCACTATACCTTTATGTTTATACAGTATTCCAACATGTATGAAATTGAAACATTGTGTCTCTTTGTATGAACCAATGCGCCTCTTCATTTAATTTAATAATAATGTTGTCATTTTTTCATTAAAAAAAATTTCTTTAATTTCAAAAGACTTCAAATTGTAAGTTTTTCAGCATTAATGGAATATATGGGTTCTAAAAATTGTTTACTATTGTTGTAACAATTCTTTGAACAAATCTTGATCCTAAGGTGTGAATTATCTTAATCATATTTTTAGTTCTTATGAGTCAATCTTAGTTATGGATTTGGCTCTTTTTATTTTGGTCTCACACTTCTATATTGATCCAATGATATACAATCAATTTTTGTTGTCCACTGTCGATCCAATCATTGTTCCTCTACAGTTACTCCATGCATGGTATTTATTGGATCATTGAAGATCAAGACGTTTGATATGTAAACAAGAGGCTTATAGCCTATCCATCTCACCAACATAGAATTATTTATTTTAATTATAACTCTGGTTGTTTATATGACGGGGAATTTTCAACCACTCAAGCCACAAGTCGAGTCGGACAATAAAATAAAGTCGACTACCCAGAAGTCGGAATGGGAAAAATGAGTGTTGTTTATATTATAGAAAATTCTCAACCACTCAAGGCACAAGTCGAGTCAGAAAATAAAAAATATTCGACCACCCAGAAATCGAAATGGGAACAATGAGTCGACCAAAATTCAAGTCGGGTCGAGGCAAAGTAAATCGACCAAATTCGAGTCAACCAAGTGTCAAGAAATGCAAGTCGAATTCGAAGGAAATGCAAGTCGAAGTTATCCAAGTCGAATTCAAAGGTAATGCAAGTCGAATTTTATCCAAGTCGAAGTCGAAGACATGCAATTCAAAGTTTTATCCAAGTCTAAGTTGGAGGCAATGCAAGTCTAAGTTATCAAAGTCTAATTTGGAGGAAATGCAAGTCAAAGTTATACAAGTTGAAGTTTGAAGTAAATGCTAGTTGAAGTTATCGAAGTCAGAGTTGAAGGCAATATAAGTCAAATTTATCCAAGTCGAAGATCAAGATGTCTAATAGAGACTCTCATAACAGACCCTTTTACACATTTTATTGAGCACTAGACATTGATCTTTCCCCTTTGCATTTAGATAGGAGAAAGTTAGTATCCATAAGTATTCAATGCATGAGACTTTTGATAATACAATATGCACAATTTTGATGATTATGACCATAATATTGACCTCTTTGCATCAATTCCAATACCAACATCACATACCCTCTTTGACATCAATTCCAACACCATAACATTATGTCCAACATTCTCCCCCTTTGGCATTGATGGTAACAAAGTAAAAAAAAAAAAAAATTAATTGAGTTTTATTGTTTATTCTCCCCCTTTGACAACAATGATAAAAGGGATGTTTCTTTGCCCCCCTTGAGGTTATACTCCCAGGTTATACTCCCCCTGTCCATGTAATCCTCCTTTGATGAAACTTGTGCAATTCAATTAGATATGATATGGAGATTACCCCCAATTTATGTCTAAGGTATTCAAAATTACTCCTGCGTAAAGGTTTTGTGAATATATTTGTAATCTATTCTTTAGTATCCACATATTCCACTTTAACAAATTTTTGAGAAAATTGTTCCCTTACAAAATGAAATTTGATTGGGATGATTGGTTTTTTAGTGCATGACGGGATTCTTAGAAAGTTTTATGGCACTAGTATTGTCACAATTAAGAAGTATTGGATGATCATGCTTTATTTGTAAGTCTTCCAGAATTTGTTTCATCCAAATAACTTGAGTGTAGCAGGAGGTAGTAGCAATATATTCAGCTTATGATGTAGATAGTGATATGGAGGGTTGATTTTTACTTATACATGACACAAGACATTCTCCTAGGTAGAATGCACCTCCACTAGTGATATTTATGTCATCAACACTTCATGCCCAATCTGCATCAGTATATGCAGTTAATATGAAGTCTTGTGATTTTGGATACCATAATCCAAAATCCAAGGTGCCTTTGAGATATATAAAAATCCTTTTAATTGCCTTCATATGTGTCTCTTTAGGTGCAGATTGAAATCTGGCCACTAATCTTATAGCTTGCATGATGTCTGATCTTGTCGTTGTTTCATATAATAGGTTACCAATTATTGATATATACATGGTTTGGTCTACTTCTGGTGATTCATCATCTTTGCTTAGTTTTCATCTTGTAATCATAAGAGTTCTCAGAGATTTACAATCTTCCATTTGAAATTTATTCAACATTTCTTTAATGTATTTGGTATGAGATATGAATATTCCTTTGTTTGATTGTGAAACTTGTAATCCTAGGAAGAATGTTAATTCACCAAGCATTGACATCTCGAATTGTTTTTGCATTTCTATAGCAAATTGCTTGCTTAGAGGATTTAGATTACTTCCAAAGATGATATCATCCACATATACTACAACAATAATCATATTCTGATTTTCAATTTTAATGTAAAGATTCTTGTCAATAGCTCATATTTTGTATCCTTACTGTTGTAGATGATTATCAAGTCTTGAAAACCATGCCCTGAGAGCTTGTTTGATACCATACAATGCTTTCTTTAATTTGTAGACATAATCTTTATTTTCTGATAATATAAATCCTTCAGGTTGTTCTATATAAACTTCTTCCTCTAGATTTCCATTTAAGAATGTTGATTTGACATCCATTTGATATATTTTGAAGTTTTTAAAACATGTAAATGCCAAGAACATTTTGATAGTTTCTAATCTATATACTAGAGCAAATGTTTCCTCAAAGTCAATTCCTTCTACTTGAGCATATCTTTTACACACCAATCTTGCTTTATTCCTTATAACTTGACCATCTTCATCAACTTTATTTTTAAAAATCCACTTGGTCCCTGCCACATTTTTGTCTTTTGGTCTTGGGACAAGCTCCCAAGTCTGATTCTTCTCTATTTGATCAATCTCTTCATTCATGGCTTTGATCCAATCTTCATTTTTTCTTGCTTTTGTAAATTTTTCGGGTTCTATTTGGGAGAGCATTGTTTGTTCTAATTCATATGTTAGTCTTCTTCTCGTTTCAACTTCAGCACTTTTGTTACCTATGATTTGAATTTCAAGATGATCTCTTTGTAATCTTCCTGATGGTGCTTTTGACTCTTGTCTTGGTGATGCTTCCTCTTCATTTTCTTCTTCACTTTGTGATTCTTCCTGTATTTATTTAGTTTCTTCTTCATCGTCATCATCTATTCTTCTTTCATCAACTTGTGAATTGTCTTGAGATTTGATTCTTCTTGATGTTAGATCATCCACCTTTACATTTTCACTTTCCATAATTTTGTGTAGCCTCAAATTATAGCATCTGTAGGCCTTTTTATTGGATGAGTAACCAAGAAATATTCCTTCATCTGATATGGAATCATTTTTTTCTATATTATCATCATCTATTTTTATATATCATTTGCTCCCAAAGACTCTGAAGTGTTTTATCGATGTTGATCTGAAAAACCACAACTCATATGGTGTCTTGTCATGGTTAACTCTAAGTTGTGATATGTTAAGTATATATATTGTTGTATATATTGTTTTTTTCCAATAGATATATGGGAGTTTGGATTCATTTAACATAGTTATATATACTTCTTGGAAATTTCTATTTTTCCTTTCATCAACTCCATTTTGTTGAGGAGTTCTTGGAGCTGAAAAGTGTCTTTTAATTCCATGAGTGTCACAAAATTCATTGAACTCATATGAGGTAAATTCCCTTCCATTATCTAATCTTAGGCACTTGATTTTGAGATCAGTCTCATTTTCAACATGTGCTTTGAAGGCTTTGAATTTTTTGAATGCTTTTGATTTCTCTTTAAGAAAAGATACCCAAGTCATCCTTGTATATTCATGACTGAATAAAATGAAGTAATGTTCACCTTGCATGCTTTTAGTTCTTTTTGGTCCATAGAGGTCAGTGTGAACAAGTTCTAACGTTTTTTATGTAGAGTATTCTTTTGTCTTGAATTTTATTTTTGTTTACTTTCCATGTTGGCAGTGCCTACAAACAGAGTTTGAAGGTTTAATAATCTTTGGCATGTCTCTCACAACTTCCTTTTTACTAACTTTTATCAAATTGTCAAAATCTGTATGTCCCATTCTTCTGTGACATAGTCAACTTTCATCTATTTTTCTCATGCAACATTTTTCTTCTTCTTCTATGTTTAATATGTATGCATCGCTTGGTATCCTGGGTGAAACAACCACTAATTTCCTTGAGCCTTCTTTTCTAATTTCATATTTTTTAGAGTCAAATATGAGTATGTGTCATTGATCACATGTTTCGCTAACACTAAGGAGATTAGGATTCATATTTTCAACTAATATCACATTTTATGCTTTAGCTATGTTATTTCCTAGACTAATTGTACCCTTTCCAAGTATCTTGGCAAATACATTATCTCCAAAAGTAACTCTTCATTTTTCTTTCCTTTTCAAACTAAAAAAAAATCTTTATCTCTTATCATATGCGTTGAACATCCACTATCAACATACCATTGACTCATTTTATCTTTAGAATATAAGGCTACCCTACACTATGTTTACTTTTCTTCCATTTGTTTTTCTTTCCATTTCTTCTTATGCTTTTCTTCTTGAATGGTTGAAGTCTTAATGGGATGCTTTGGTAGTCTACAATCACTAGCTTTGTGACCAAAATAACTACATTTGTAGCATTCAACATTGTAATCTTGTAATGGAGAGAATGAATTATAGTTTCTATTCTCTTGATTATTGTTATTCTTGTTGTTCTTATGACCATAACTTTGAACATTTTGATGATTGTTCTTTCAATCATCTCTGCAATGTAATGCTTTATGCCCAAAATTATTGCACGAGAAACAATAGCCAAGAAAGAGATGTTGATACATTTTTGGAGGAGTTCTTATTGTAGTTGTATTCCTTCTATATTCATTTTATTTTGAAAGGAGAGCATATTTCTATTGATTAGAATCAATCTTTATTTTGCTTTCCTTTTTGAAAGTTGAAGGGTAGCTGTAAAAAGTTTTGGATTTTTGTTAGTTTCCTTAGATGTAGAGTTAGATCCTTTGTTAGGCTTATTTTGATTATAACTCAGTCCTGACTTATTTCTTGATGATCTTTGACTGTTAAGAATATCATCCAAGATTCTTGAACTGTTTTCAAATATTGATTGGTTGTTTCCTTTCTCAAGTTCTCTTTTTAGAAAAATAATTTCAACCTCTAGCTTTTCACAATCTAATTGTTTTTCATTGAGTTGTTTACTTATTACCCCTTCAATTATTTTGGCTTCTTGGAGTTGAGTCTTCAAATCAATAATGATTTGTTCTGATTCCTTGATGGTTTTTGAAACTTACTTTTCTTTTGATTTTTTTTTCTTCATATTATAACAATTGTTCTCTTAATGATTTTTTCTTCTTTATACCTTTTCTCAATTCTTTAAGAGAACTAATAAGTTCTCCTTCAAGGTCTACTTCTCCTTCAACTTAAAATTTGTATTCATTATCAGCTTCATTATTTTGAGATTATATTCCCATAAATAAAAGTTTTGTATTGTCATCTTCACTCGTGTCAAATGAACTATTGTCTTCTTTGGAGTAGAAGTTTTTCTTTTTCTTGTAGAATTTCTTATTGTTTCCAGTTTTTTTCTTCTTAATTTCTTTATGGTTATAAGTATGTTCATCGTCACTATCCACCTACTTGGGATAGGGACATTTAGAGGGGAAATGCCCAACTTTTCCATAGTTGAAGCACTTGAGGGGTAACTTCACTTTATATTTCTCAGACCCTTTCTGGAGTTTCTTTATAAAATTGGCCTATTATTCATCGGATATGTCTGAGTGATTTTCATTTGGCACATGCTCATTGTTCTTTGTTTCTTTTGATGCTTTAAAGTTTGTTTCCCTTTTTTATGACTTTTCTTGCCCGGTTCTAATTTCATAGGCTATAAGAATCCCATGAAGTTAATCCATTGTAATTTTTTCAAGGTCTTCTCAATATTCCAAGGTGGATACCTTGGCATCATATATAATTGGTAATGATCTCAACACCCTATGGACAATAATTTTTTCTTTTAACTCTTCTCCCAATGCTCTAATTCAATTGACTATTTCATCCACTCATTGAAAATATTATGCAATGCTTTCTTTCTCTTTGATATTCATACTCTCAAACTGCCCTCTATATGTTTGAAGTTTGGCTTGCTTGACTTTGCCATCTCATTCATAGATGACTTTAAGTTTGTCCCATATTTCTTTTGTTGATTTAAATTGTATCACTTTTACAAATATAGGATTTGCTAATCCACCCATAACTTTATTAAAAACCCTTGAATTATCATTGCAGAGTTTCTTTGCGGCAACATCTGAAGGTGCAATAGTTGGTGCAATGTAACCATTTATCACATATAGCCAAACATCACATCCAAGATAAATCAGGTAACTTGTCATCCTTATACTCCAAAATGCATAATCATTTCCTTTGAAAAATGGTGCTCTGTTGGAGGACATTCTGTCTTGTTCATCCATTGGATTTCTCAGAATTTGCCTTCAAGTGGATAGAATGCGGTGAAGGAACCCTCTCTGATACTAATTGTTGGAATGGTGTTCAATACTAAGAGGGGGGTTGAATCAATATTGCTTATTTTTTTCCAAATTAAATTATTTCTTTATTAATTTATAACAATATATCAACAAGAAGGTACAGAACTCTAAATTTTAAATGTAACAATCATAAAAAAAAATACATTTCATTTACAAGTTACAGTTTGTAGGAGATGCCAATCTCTTTTATTTTGAGCAGTCAATCCCCTATTTTCAAAGCACCAAATCCCTATAGATTAGGCTCCAACATGTAGAGGACTCCAATCCTTTGTTTTTCAAGCACCAACTTGAGGAAGCTGCAACTCCCTATTTCAAGCTCTAACCTGTAGAGGACTCCAATCCTCCCTTTCTCCTCCCTTCCACCCTCACTTCATGTGTATGTTTCAAGTTTCATATACTTTCTTGGACTCTAATTTTGTTTTGATCTTCTGAATTAGATCACAGAGACACTCTCCTTCCACTATACCTTATTGTTTATATAGTATTCCAACATGTATGAAATTGAAACATTGTGTCTCTTTGTATGAACCAATGCACCTATTCATTTAATTTGATAATAATTCTATCATTTTGTCATTAAAATTTTTGTCTTTAATTTCAAAAGACTTCAAATTGTAAGTTGTTCAACATTAATGGAATATTTGGCTACTAAAAATTGTTTACTATTGTTGTAACAATTCTTTGAACAAATCTTGATCCTGAGGTTTTAATTATCTTAATCATATTTTTAGTTCTTATGAGTTGATCTCAGTTATGGATTTGACTCTTTTTATTTTGGTCTCACACTTCCATATTGATCCAACGATCTACGATCAATCTTCTTTTCCCATTGTCGATCCAGTCATTGTTCCTCTACATTTATTCTGGGCATTGTATTTGTTGGATCATTGAAGATCAAAATGTCTAATTCGTAAACAGGAGGCTTATAGCCTATCTGTCTCACTAACACAAAATTCTTTGTTTTAATTATAAATCTGGATATTGATATGATGGGAAATTTTCAACCACTCAAGCCACAAGTTGAGTTGGAAAACAAAATAGAGTCGACCACCCGGAAGTCGGAATGGGAAAAATGAGGGTTGTTTATATGACGGGAAATTCTCAACCACTCAAGACATAAGTCATGTCAGAAAATAAAATAGATTCTACCACACAGAAGTCTGAATGGGAACAATGAGTCGGTCAAAATGTAAGTTGGGTCGAGGAAAAGTAAGTTGACCAAAGTCGAGTCAAACAAGAGTCAATAAATGCAAGTTGAAGTCGAAGGAAATGCAAGTCGAAGTCGAAGGTAATGCAAGTTGAAGTTTATCCAAGTCGAAGTTGGAGGCAATGCAAGTCAAAGTTTTATCCAAGTCAAAGTCAGAAGCAATGCAAGTCTAAGTTATACAAGTCAAAGTCAAAGGAAATGCAAGTCAAATTTATCCAAGTCGAAGTTCGAAGGCAATGCTAGTTGAAGTTATACAAGTCGGAGTCGGAGGCAATATAAGTCGAAGTTATCCAAGTCGAAGATCAAGATGTCTAATAGAGACTCTCATAACAGACCCATTTACACATTTTATTGAGCATGAGACTTTGATCTTTCCCCTTTTCATTTAGATGGCATGAAGTTAGTATCCATAAGTATTCAATGCATTAGTTTGACAATAGCATATGCACAATTTTGATGATGATGACCATAATATTGAACTCTTTGCATCAATGCCAATACCAACACCACATACCCTCTTTGACATCAATTCCAACACCATAACATTATGTCCAACACTAACCTCCCTACTTTAGGCTACCCAAGAGTTAATCAATTGATGTATGTGACCATCCTCTTCGAATAAGGCACATAAGATAATAATGGATAGTTATTTAACGAAAAATGGTGCACTTTATAAGGCCCACTAGGTAGTCAATACCTATTAGTGATGGGACCGCAAGTAGTTAGGTTTTGATATTGGGAATCTATTTAAAGAGATAGGATGTTATATAATGTTTTTTTGTGTGTTGTTTTTTTTGGAGATTTTTTCAGTGAAAGGTTGCCCCACCTTAAGAGGAAAGTGAACATTTCTTTCCTTCTTCTGATTATCATAATACAATGGTATATTTTTCATATTTCATCTTATTTTCTCTTGTATCTAGTTTTTTGCAATTATATTCTATGTTTACCTAGTTTTGTTTCAATTTGAAGGATTAAGGAATACTACAAGTGGTATCAAAGCTACTTCTTAAGTCTACATGCCTCTAGTTTTTAGCATGTTTTTTTGTAGGCTAGAGACGTGTGAGGGACCTATCTCAAAACATTATTTTCATCATGTTGATCGCTAATTCGGTCTACATCTCTAGCAACCCTTTTTATGTATACCTAACAATACAGTGATTCATGGTATATCTTAACAACATTCTTTCAAGCCATTTATTACAGTGGTATAAGTGGGGAATAACACTTCAAAAAAATCTTAGGTGGTCCCATGGTCTAGGCTCACAACATGGAAAACACGGAGAACCAAAACCAGGCCCCACCTAGTTAAAAACAACCCCTTTAAGCCAAGGTTTTTAGCATTGGGTCTTCACTTAAAGGTATGGCTACCGCAATGAACAGACAAGGCCAGGTGTTGGAGTTGTTAAGTTTCATGTTCTTTATTAGTAAATTGGAAGATGTGAAGCATAAATAATACATTTTACGTAGAATTATTATGGGAATGACATATTGCGACCACAATAGCCAAATAAAGAACCATAATACCAAAAAATGATATGCCTTTATTGATGAGAGTAATGTTCACTTGCCTCTTGGAGGGGGAAACCTCCAATTGAGTAGATCTCCAATTACAATATAATTCATGAGACATATCATTACATAGCTTCTACTTCTTTATATAGTTCTAGTTACCTCGTAGAAACATTCTAGAGAAGGAAATTTCTAGTAGGCAAAACCTTCTAGTAAGATTTATTACAATTGTTGCTATCACACTACTACATGAGCCTTATTTACTAGATATGGCCTCCATACATAGCAACATATCTATCTACTTAAGGGGTTAGTAATCCTAGAGGATCCAGAATGCTCAAAGAGGTCCAGGAGGAACCAAAATGCTCAAAAATTGATATTTTCAAATGCTCTTAAAAATGACTTCATCGCATAGAGCGTGGCGATAGCATTCCAATGGTGCAAAAATTGCCTCGAAAAGAGTTTGTATGCAAAAGTTATGGCCGGTCAAAGTTTGGTCAAAACAGGGAAAAGTCAAAGGGGGTGCCATGTGGTATGCCCATACAGGTCCGTACAACTGACATATGACATAATTCTTACATCATCATGGTGATGTGGCAACATGAGAGGCTGCCACATATCACCCAAAAATGGCATTTTTAGGAGTCCATGTGGACCAGTAAAAAAATGCCACGTTATCCGTACGGATGATGTGGCATCCGTACAACGATATGGCATCCAGGTGGAAGGTACAATAAGTAGGTGACGTGAAATATGTGTACAGTGGTAATTGATAGGTCAATGATGTGGCAGTACTATCAAGCGCCACATGGCATGACCATACAACCAATCGGCAGGTGACATGGCATGGTGTGAGGTGGACCAATCATGAGAAACCAAGTGGCAAGCCTGGATTGGCCATGAATGGTTCAGGTCCAAACTCCAAGGTGCTCAAGTCATATGTTTAATTATGAAATTTAATTATTTTATTAATGTGTCTGTGTGTGTGTGTGTGTGTGTGGTTATATAGTTATAACCATGTAACAAATAAAACCAACAAATTGTTACTTTGTTGGATCGACCCTGGGACCTCCAGAGAATATTCTAAAATATTTAAACATTGTGCCATATGTGTTGGGTTAGTTAGAACAACCAACAAAATTATATTTAAAGTGTTATTTAATGTAGTCTGAGAATAAAGGGGCATGGTTAGGCTAGCCACACCTATTTAAACCTAGCTCTTGACGAGGTACGAGACAGGGAAATGCATGCCAAAGAGAGGTCATGCATATAATTACATGCCAAGTTCATAATTTTACCTCGTTTTGCATGCAAGAGGTGTCCCTTTTTGTGGGTTGTCTCGTTTTACGTGTTATTGGGTTCTTTGAGAAAGTATAGGGTGTTTATACACATTTTTCTCATAATTTCGAGAGGAATTTGATGGTGATGTTATTTTATGTAAAAAAAAATTATGTATGAAAAGTCTTAGTCCAATTTTTCATGTATGAGACCCATAGTCTCGTTATCTATGCAAAAAGGGGTCTTTAAACACCAGTTCAAAACATAGTCAAGTTTATACTCATTTTTATTAGAATTTCATAAGGAATTCAGTAATGACCATTGTTCCTAGGATTGAGCAACAAAATTGAAGAGTGACATCAAATTTGGCATTATAAGCCCATTTATTGTAATTTTGGAATTTTGAGAATTAATAAGAGCAGTCTATTTATCTCCATTTTGGCACTTATTGTTTATGAAACTTATATTCATCAATTAATGATTTTTTATGGATAAATAAGCGTTTTCACATGTTATTTGAAAATAGTCAAGTCGATCTTCAATTTCCTGAATCTGGTCGGATGTTTATGTGTATTTATGAACTAATTGACATCTAAGGATTTTTGGGTTGAATTGGTATAAGGGTTTGTTGATATTTCGGAACAAGTTGGCATCAGAACTTGTTTGGTATTTTAAGATTAGTTAGACTACGACCCTAACATGCCCTCCCCCTTGAAAAGAACCAATGTCCTCAAGGCTAGATATGAGGAAATTTTTTAAGGATCTCTATCAAATCCCATGTGGTGTCCTCAGATGGTGTATCCTTCCACTATATCAAAACCTCTTGGATAATGCGCTGACAAAGATGGTGATTTGTTTTATCGAGGATGGACTCGGGCTACAACCAAATGGCACCTTATTCATCTAGTTATGGAAGGCTAGTTTTAATATGACAATTAGATCCAACCACTTTCTTTAAGTAGGAGACATGGAAGATTGGATGAATTTTAGAGTGGCTAAGAAGTTCCAATTTGTAAGAGACTAGCCCAATACATTTTAGGACCTTATAGGAGCCATTAAAATTTGGAGGAAGCTTCTTGTGGTGGTTGCCTTTGTGGGAAGTATTCTTATAATGCCACAGACAAAGGAACACCTAATCCCCTTCTCAGCATGGAATTTGGAATGATGTTGATCAACCTGTTGCTTCATCCGATTTTGATCCATTACCAAATTATCATTAAAAGTGCAAAGAATGTCAGCTGGAGTTGTGAGGGTTTTTTTTACCTCTTGCACCTTAGATACCTTAGGTAAGTAGGAGGGTATTAATGAGGTCTTATGGTCATAGCAAGGCTAAAAAGGATTCATTCAAGTGGTACCATGATAATTTGTATTGTACCACCTTTATTCTAAGGGTAATGATCTGTAAATGATGGACCTATGGCCCCTCCATCTCATCAACATGGATGCTTCTACAAAAATTTAAATTCAAGGTTTTTGTAAGTCGATATCACGCTTCTGTTAAGATTAGGTTTTAATACTTGGATGCAAACTATGTCCAAGACAATAAATGAAGGAAATATTGAGTGGACAGATTTAATCCTCCAACAGTGGAGAAAAATTCCAAGGGGGTGAATTAAGTCGACTAACAGTGAAGAAAATTTTCTATGGACAAATTTAGTAGCTCAACGATGAAGAAATTTTTCCAAGGTCATTTTAAGCACTCAACGGAAGATAAAAAAGAGTAAGGGTGAATTTATATATCCAACATCAGAGAAAAAATGACCTGGGATAAGTTTAGACACCTGACATCAAAGAAAAATGATCTGGGGTGATTTTAGACACTCAACATCAGATAAAAATGACCTGGGGGCAAAGAGAAGACACCCAATTAAAGAAAAATGACCCAACAATGATTGAATCCGACCAACTTCTCAATTGATATGATAGCACTAAGAAAATGCCCAAAGAGGTGTAAATACACCCAGGCGTAAGTAATTTCTCCTAAAAACAAAAAAGAATTCCTAGAGGAGTGAATACAATTTGTGGGTGAGTGGAACCTCAATCAACAAGACAAAACATGGATTGAGATAATGAAGGTTACATATATTAACCAGAACAAAAATTTCAAGAAATAAAACTCAAACCAGAACCACAATATACCTCCATAGAGCATATTACACCCACAAAGTATAAACAACAGATTTATTTTGCATGGGAAATTCTTTACAATGGGTGAGTTATTCATGTCGTCACCCATCGTGGGCAGGCTCCTTGACTCCTTCATCCATTGATATTCAAGAATGCTACACTCTTCAATCTCTCATCTCTACAAACTTCCCAAGTTCTCCTTGCCTCCCTTATTCACTACAACCTTCATTCTTTTAATGTGCTTCCTTTGGAAGGCCAATCATCACATGGTTTCTTTCCACTTCCCATTTTTCCAAAATAAGACAAAATGTAATTAAAAAAAAGTACAATTTTATTACATTTTACAAAAAAAATTGGGTGAGGATCCAATTCACATCACACCTCCCCATTTGTAGGATTTTGGTCCCAAAAATCTTCAACTCCTTCAATTTTCTTCTTCTCTTATCATCAAACAGACTTCGACAAATCTCAAAGAAAGGATGCCTCTATTGTAGGATGGAAGATTAGAGCTTAGTAGGGTTTGTCTTTGGTGTAACCCTGATGTCCATCGCATGGATGTAAAGGAAATTCACTGCTACAATAGGTTGCTAGACTACCACTACTCCTTGGGCTACAAGTTTCAACAACTCCTCTTTCCCCTTGACCTTGACTCTCCAAGATTTCTTCTTAGTTGTTTGGTTCTTAAGATGGAGTTTTGGATGAAGCCTCCAACATTTGGCCTCCCAATGTCCATTCAATATGCAGTAATGGAAATAGTTCTTGCATGGTATTCTTGACCTTCTTTAGCACCAAAAATCGTTATCCTTATATGTTATGACCCATTTTCTTGCAACGAAAACAAACTAAACCATTCATTTTAAATATTTGATTATGCTTTCCCACCTGGTTTCTTGGTCCTCCAAGAATTGGATCAAATATGGATGATGAAATCATCTCTACCTTGCCTCCCTTTCAAGCTTCTGCAGGCAATTTTGAGTGGCTTGTTGCACATGGATTTTTTTTTATTCCTCCTGCCTTGATGAAAGTGTTTTGATTTGCACTTATGTTGGCTTCTTGTCCACTAAATCCTAGGCCTTTGTGCTTGGGCCTCTGTTGAGATACAATGGGAATCAAAATCCCTTGGCCTTCCTTGCCTAGCCCTTGGCCATTATATCCCATTTTCCTCATGAGTTTGGAACCAATGCCTCTAGTGTGCTTCTCAAAGTCACCAAGGGTATTGGAAGGTGAGTTTACCATGTTTTCCTATATCATGGTACTAGTTTTTGGAAATGGCAATGGAAGGGGATTGCTTGGTCTCTAGCTTCTTCAAGGCCTATTCCTTCGCTTCCAAGTCATGGTATAGGTGAGCAATGACCTCAATGAACCTCTCTTCTTTCCAATTATCCAACTCAATGAATTTCTCCCCCAACTGCAACAGTTGCAATCTGCTCATGTCAATTCTTCCCTCATGGTGGTGAAGGAGTCCTGGCACTTGGAAAGCTCTTTTTCCAACTCATCTGCTCAATGTCTCAAATACAGACTTTCTTCTCAAATATTCCTATTGAGGTCTCTCAACTCTTCTAGCCTCTCCTTGTTCAAGGATTTTCCCATGGAAACTTCTTCAAGATCCTTGGTGAACCTGCTATGATACCATCTAATCTGTAAATGGTGGGCCTATGGTCCATCCATCTCATCAACATGGATGTTTATGAGGAAATTTGAATTCAAGGTTTGTTTAAGCCAAGATCATGCTTTTGTTCAGATTTGGTTTTAATAATTGGTTGCAAACTGTGTCCAAGACCAACAATGAAGGAAATGTTGAGTGGATGGATTTAATCATCCAACAATGGAGAAAAATAATGAGGGGGTGAATTAAGTTGACCAACAGTGAATAAAATTCTCTATGGAAAAATTTAGTAGCTTAACAATGGAGAAAAATGTTCAGGGAAACTTTAAGCACTCGACATGAGACAAAAAAAGACTAAGGGAGAATTTAGGCATTCGACATCAGATAAAAATGACCTGGAGCGAGTTTAGACACCCAACATAAGAGAAAAACGACCTGGGGAGAATTTAGACGCCCATAATCAAAGATAAATGACTTGGGGGCAAAGAGAATATGCCCAACTAAAGAAAAATTACCCAACCATGATTAATTCCTAGCACTAAGAAAAACGCCCAGAGAGGTATAAATTCACCCAATGACAAAATAGAACGCTTAGAGGAGTGAATACAATTTGTGGGTGAGTGGAACTTCAATCAATGAGACAAAACAAGGATTGATCTAATGAAGCTTGCATCTATTAACAGAAAATACAAATTTCAAGTAATAAAACTCAAACCAGAACCACAATATACCTCCATAGAGAATATTACACCCACACAATATAAACAATAAAGATTTATTTTGCTTGGGAAATTTATTACAATGGGTGAGCTATGCATGCCCATAAAACTCACGCATTGTTACTCATGAAAATAAATGAATATTTCCATGGCTCGGAGATGTCTTCTCTCATTGTGGACAGGCTCCTTGACTTCTTTGTCCACCAATCTTCAAGCAGGATACACTCTTCGAGCTCTAATCTCTACAAACTTCCCAAGTTCTCCTTGCCTCCCTTCTTCGCTACAACTTTCATTATTTTAATGTGCTTCCTTTGGAAGGCCAATATTCACATGGTTTGTTTCCACTTCCCATTTTTCCAAAAAAAAAGACAAAATAAAATAAAAATAAAGTACAAATTTATTACAATTTTACAAAATGTTATGGGTAAGGATCCAATTCAGATCAGGTAACCACTTAACCCATTTGGATTTTCATTCTAAAGTAAATAACCTAAAATATGATTCCAAACACTAAGCCGATATCTTCAATCTAACCATTATCCTAGGGTTGATGTGCGGTGTTAAGATTCAATTGAGTTCCTTGGAGCTAAATCAACTCTTGCCAAAAATTGCTAGTGAAATTGGGGTCGTGGTTCGGCACAATAGATTGTGACATACCATGAAGTTTAAATATATTATCCATGAAGACTTGAGAGTTTATTAAGGCTTTAAAGGGGTATTGCAGATCATAAAAATGAGCATATTTGGAGAGGCAATCAACCAAAACCACCATGATGGATGTTTTTCAAATTTAGGTAACTCCATAATGAATTCCATACAAATGTCAGTCCATATAGCTATCGGAATGGGTAAATGTTGTAGTTCACCTAGATATTTCACTATTCCTCCCTTGTGTAGTTGGAAAATGTCATATTTTTCCACAAAAGTATGGATGCCCTTCTTTATGCCTTCCCAAAAGGATGATTGTTTGATCCTTTCATATGTTTTATGGAAGTTGGAATGAGTCACTTGTTATTGGAGAGGGATGGAGTTTAGATAACACTTTTGATTTAGAGGAGAGGTGATTCTTTAGATACATATTCCCTTTATAGATAATATCTGCATTTTTCCAAGTGTATCCCTCATATATGCATGGGGTTCCATTTGAATTTGTTCTATCAAGTGGGAAATCTTGGGATCTATCAAGCATTTTTTGTGGATGGCATTCAATCAATCTACTACTATGAAGGATCAAGAAAAGAGGGACCCTTCTTCTTCATACTTTCAAGGGAGAGCATATACTACCACATTCTCCTTTCCCTTCTTGTAAATTATCTCATAATCATATCCCAACATTTTGTTGACCCATTTCTATTGCTCGAGGGAAGAAATCATATGCTCTATGAATTAATTTAGGTTGTGATGATCTGTTTTAATTTGAAAACATTTCATGAGAAGGTATGGACACCAGATATCCATAATATGCAATATAGACATCATTTTTTTTTCATAAGTTGATTTTCTCAAGTGCCTCTCACAAATTTGTTTGCAGATAAATTCCAATGGTATTCCCTCTTGCATGAGTGTTGATCTAATTCCTTCACTAGAGTCATCACATCCCAAGACAAAAATCTTGGTGAAGTCTAGTAGAGTGAGTACTGGGGTTATACACATATAATTCTTCAAATCCTATAAATCCAAGTCTATGACTTCATTTCAACTAAAAGATTTTTTCTAATCATGGTTGTGAGGGGAGTTGCAATATTACCACAGTTATGGATGAATTTTTTGTAGTAATTAGTGGGACCAAGAAAAAATCTTAAACTTTTAAGAGTTTTGGGACATGGCCAATCCTCCATTGCTTCAATTCTCTTTGGATCCACATGTATACCATCATGACTAACAATATGGCTTGAATATTCCACTTTAGTGACACCAAAGGAACATTTGAACCTCTTGAGAAATATTTTATTATTAACAAAAAAATGTAAGACCTGATCCACATGGGTGACATGGGCATGCCAAGTTTTACTGTAGATCAAGATGTCATAAAAAAGACGAGGAAAAATGATGGATAAAGGGTTGAAATATGTTGTTTATGAGACTCTAGAAAGTGGAAGGTGCATTACAAAGGCATAAAGGAATCACCAAGAACTTGTAATGGCCTTCATGAGTGCCAAAACAAGTTTTGGGAATATCTTCCTCCTTCATGCAAATTTGGTGATAGCCTGAACATAGATCAAATTTGTTGAAGAATTGAGTGCCTTTGAACTCATCCAAAATGTTTTCAATAATAAGAACAAAGAATTTATCCTGGAATATTATTTTGTTAAGAGATCGAAAGTCAAGAAACATGTGCCAAGTTCCTTGTTTCTAGAGGACCATGACAACTAGTGAAGAATAAAGACTGGTACTAAGGAGGATGACACCAATGGCCAAAAAATCCTAAATTATCTTTTCAATTTCATTTTTCTAGGAAAATGGATGGTGATAATGATGTACATTGGGTAGGAGGAAACCTGGTATGAGCATAATAGAATTATTGTGCTCACCTAATGAGGGTGATAAGCCTTGGGGAGTTTCAAAGACATATTGGTGTTTGGGAAAGACTAATTGCATGTCAATATGGATAGGTTGAGAATGTGTGACAAAGGATTGAATGGCATGGAATTGAGCCACAATGCATGTATGGAAATTTTTAAGAATATTTTCCATGCGGTGGGAGATAATGATATTTTGGGAACCATCTATGATTCCTCTAAAAGTGTTGTGATGTCCCTCCTACTAGAAACTCATATATAACTCACAAAAATTCATGGTGATGGGACCTAATTTATGTAATCATTAGCAACCAAAAACATGTCATAACTACCCATTTCAATAGAAAACATGTGTGTTTTCAAGGAATAATCACCCATTTTGAAGCGACACATTTTCATAACAACCACCACATTTCATGCAACCACCATTAGTGATATTATCTAGAAGTTCTTCACAACATGGATATAGTAGTGTTTTTCTTAGGCTGCACGTTGATGAATGAGGTTATGCCAAGTGCGACCACTAACACGTAATATAATGACTTTGTGATGTTTGATGTATTCATGCAATTTGAGGGTTTGGGGAGCCAAAATATGGGACTCAGAATCAAATGACTTTGTGATGTTTGATAGATTGACGAATGTTTTCAATGGGTGGAGGAAAAGTTTCCTAAGGTATAGATTCAACTTCAACATTTTAAATGTCCTCTGAGATGGCTATAAAGAGTTTTTTTCTCCTTACATTTATGCCCACGAAAATATTTCTCATCACAACTGTAATATAGACCTTTTTAAGTTGGCACTCTACAATTTCATCACAGATTAACTTATTGATCTTGAGGGGTGGAGGAGATAGAGAGGGATTGGTATGGGGAGAAATAATGCGATAGCGATGGGGAATAAATGGTGTCTTTTTAATTTAATCATTCACCACCTTTTGGGATTCCCTAGCTCTTTGAGAGGCTTCCAACCAAGTACTAGGACGAGCCATTAAGACTTGGGAATGTATCTCTTCCTTTAAACTACTAATAAATCATTCCATGAAAAAGGTATATGACATTCCTTTAGTGTGGATGGTGAGTTTCTGAAAAGTGGAGATGAACTCTTCAACTATAACAAATTATTTAAGCTTGGCCAGTCGGCCCAAATAATTTGTGTTTGTTTCAAAGCATTCATAGAGGTTCGAGACAGATTATGTCCAAGAAATATAACCTCAGTGGGAGTTCTTATGCCATTTCCACCATTGCCATTGTTTAGGATCTAAACATAAGATACCCACATGAAGTTTCATTAAGTCATTTGTGATTCCATGTAGGGAAAAATAATGGTCCATATGAGTGGCCCAACATGTGGGGTCGAAACCATCAAATTTGTTGAGATCCACATTATGGATCCTATGCCACATTTGATTCATAGGTTCACAAACAAATAGGTTTGAGTGGACCCCATGGGAATAGATGATTCAACTCCTTAATTTTGGTACAGTTGATCCTACAACTGATAACCTGGGGATTGATTGTGTATCACAATGATTTTGGATAGATTGTTTGGGACTAAGTCTATCTTGGTGAGATTTTCATTGATGGAATCAAAATTTTGTTGGGAACAGGAATGGTTTCGGTCTATTTTGTGTTTTAACTAATCACACTGAGTTTCCAAGGAGGAGACTCTAGTTTCTATCTCGATGCCTCTAATAGCCATAGAGAGTGGTATCAAGGTGATTAACATTGCATTTTGGATATGTTGAGATAGTTTCCTCAAAGTGGGGTGAGCAAATCCACCAAAAAGTATTACTGGAGAGAGGTACCACAAAAATCAACTCGACACAAGGATTTTGTTGAGATAAATCTCAAATAAGGATGTGGTGAGGACACATGTTATTTTTACTCCTATAGAGTTATATTCCTACCTAAATAATAATGTGCTAACATAATTCGCAAATTCTGAATACGATAGTTTATGTAGGAATTGTGTGGACTAATGGTAAGAAGCAGGGCTTCCAGTGAAAAAATGCAAAAAGTCATAATACAACCATTTATATAGGAATTTCTTGGATTAACAATAGGAATTAGGGTTTCAAGGGTCCTAGGGACAAGGAAGTGTCAAGTGTTATATCTCTCTGATATACATGAAGGGTCCAATAGTAGTACTTGGCCCAATTTCTTAGGGAACTAACTAAGGAGGCTCAACCATACCCTTATCCATATGTAATATTCTCCAGTGTTATTCACAATGCCACTATAATAGCAATACAGTCAATCGAATTATCTAAAGTTGGTTTCAAGTAATCTAGGGGAATTATGATATACCCTAAGGTACATGGAAGTGATATTTTATGTACATGAGTTGTATGATGTGGTGATACTTTAAAGAGTACTAATAGAGGTTGCAAGGGTGTCCAACCAACTAAAACTACTTGTATTTCCTACATGTATTCTTCCCCTACCGCAAATTTACTTGCTCAATGACAAATCACTATGTTATTCAAAGATGTCAGAATATGTCTCTAGCCTGAAAAAATGCTCTAAAATATTAGCTTGGGAGAGTGATTAGATACCACTTGTGGTGTTCTTTATTAGTAAATTGGAATATGCAGAGAAACAATAATAGGTTTTTACCCAAATTTATTGTTGAAATGTTAGATTGCAACCACAATAGCCAAATAAAGAACTAAACTACCACAAATTGTTATACATTTATTACTGAAAGCAATGTTCACTTGCCTCTTCGGAGGGGAAACCTATAATTGAGCAGAGTTTCGATTACAATATACTTCACAAGACATCCAATTACATTTATTCTACTTATTTATATATTTCTATCTACCCCCTAGGAAAATTCTAGAGAAGGAACTTTCTAGTAGGAGAAACCTTCTAGTAAGCCTTATTACACTTATTGTTTTTCACACTATTACATGGGCCTTAGAGATGGCCTCCATACATAGAAACCTATCTATCTATTTAAGGGGGTTAAGGCATGACCCTGAAAACCCACTTGGGTATCAATATGTTATATCCAGGCATTGATCCAACCAAGGAGGAATCCCCAACCAACGAAGTGCATGCAACTCACATACTCTTTCCAAATAACACCTACCCACACTTTAAGGATCACAATTTGTGGTATCTATTTCCAAAGGTCGACATGAAACAATTAGATGGTTCTAATCCTTATGGGCAGGTTACCCAAATGGAACATTATTTATCTCTCCATGGAATTGATGACCTTCTTAAACTAAAAGTGGGGATATTATATTTGGATTGAGAACGTTGGAAGTGGTGACAATGGTATAAGAAATCTTATGGAGGCTAAATTGTCTTGACCTAGTTTGTGTAGGTCCTTTATGTTAATTTTGAATGTGACACTCACTTTTTGGGATGAATAAAAAAATTGTGCTAAACCAACACAAATATTAACTATATTGTTGTGTAATGTCCCCCAGCCCAACCGAGGGACATTGCAGTGCAAAATACACATAAAAGAAAAAAAAAATGTTAACTAAATTAATGATTTTATTGTTAGATGATTTCTCGTAGCTTACAACTATGAATCTCAACTAGATTTAACTACTAACTGTCACCATTATTTATATGCATCTACAACATTATAAAATATATATGAATGAAACTATTAAACTTCAGTATAGCAACATGTAAATCATTCTCATTTACATAGATCGTGCTCAACAATTTAACTCATAAATACAAGACAGAAAACATATAAACACTTATCTTTTAACAATGGATGTGCAACCAACTGCTTGGGATGGACATTCCACCCAACCATAGACTAATTGTTCCAAATTTCAACCGCCATTCACCCCTGAGCTAAGGATAGTAATCCACAAAAGAGGGTGGTCTCTCACAATCCACTCAAAGCTCATAAAATTCACAACCCATTGGTATCTTCCTACAACTATCTCAATTTTCCACTAGCTCTCTTCCTCTTGACTATCCAGCCCAAGGAATGTACCATTTGTTTATCATGGTTTACCCAAGGGATATACCATTTGTTTATCATAGCTAACCCAAGGAATGAACCATTCTTTTAATAGGGTCTCTTTGACACATGCAACTAGGAATCTCTCAGTTGGGAACTCAAGGGAACTTGCTTCTAGCAAAACTACCAACAACCCAACAAAAAACACGTGTTCCTTTAGTGCAACTCACATAGGAGTTCACTCTTTAGGCCTAACAACCTTGATATTTTTTTCCAACTCCATATATTCTCCAATACGCTCTATCTTTATCTATAATTCACCCTCCACGGTTGCACCATCTCCAAGCTCTCTTTCCTTCTCTACCCTTTCTCCTCATGCACACAAACTCAATGTGTAAAACTTCTTTCCCAACCCATACGAATTTCCTCTCTTTGGATCACCTTTCTTGACTCACACTCTTCCCCGAGATGATTTTACTCAACCCCCATGTGCCCAATAAATTTGGGACGTGACTACTCACACCCACCCTCTTACATGCATTCATTGATTGGCTTTGGGAACACTCAATCAGAAATTGGAAGGTTCATATACAAATATAAAATTTAGGAAAATGGGTTGGATTAATATACATGGATAATTCCCCCTTGAACCCCTATTGGCCATTATCCTATAAAATTCCCCCTCTTGTGGATTAATTCAGCTCCCATCTATTTTCCATGTCCCCTTAGTAACTGGCATAGCATTTTATTAATAAAACAAGGAAACACAATTCACATATTACATTTATTTGGGCGTAGCCATACATTATATCTACATAAACATAGTCAAATTGGGGATTATAGTGTGGATGTTTCATTCCCCCTCCCCTACAATTGTGTGTCATCCTCCGTGCACAATCTTGGATAGGAAGTTCGAAGAACAAAGAATGAGGGCGCGTACAAAAGCAGAAGATAAAGAAGTAGGAGAAGAGCAAGGAAAAGGCCCAGCATGCAGGCCAGAGATATGAAAATCACGCATGAGCAATGAGTCAGCATGAGTTGTAATAGGGCTTTTTGGGATAAGCAAATAGGGTTTAGAGCCCTAAATTCTATGTATAAATATGTAATGAATTGGGTAGAATAGGGGTTGATGATGGAGCAGAGCGAAAGTTGTTGTTGTTGAGAAGAGACTGGGAGAATAGACTGAGAATGAGATAGAGTCTATGTTTGGAGGTTTATGGAGATTTTTACAGAGAGAGTCTTGCAGTACAGAGTGGTTAGAAAATATGAGGAATTATATCCTGATATATCTATTGTAAGAGAAGTGCACAAGCCTAAGAATATTGAACAAACAATAATAAAGAAGTCAGTCGTTGTGGACGTAGCCCAAAGTTTGGGTGAACCATGTTAAACTTTGTGTCTGAATGTATTTTTGTGTGATTGTTCATGGATGTTCTATTTATGCATATCTAGATATAGACCCGTTTGATCGATAATTGTTGCGTAGTAATTATGAATGTTACAACGAATAGGCTATGTTGCAATCAGCAGTATAATGGTGTTGTGTAATTGAGTTTACCAATTAACTAAGGGAAAAGAGACATAGGATCTTGCACATAGAGTAGATAACTAATAATGAAAAATATGATTGCCTCCCATCCCCTCATTACTGTAGCCCCAATAGATGCCTTGGGTGAGACTTCACTTGAATGTAGGTGATGCCAAAAGGGCCTGTGTCTGAAGGGTTTTCTTGGTTAGATAACTTGAACCAAGGGTCTTACAACCGCACACCAACAAATGGTTTTGTTTCCAGGACCCTGACTCTATGATTGAGGGAATGTTTTGGAGGCCAACTAAGAAAGATATCACCAAATAGATAGAAAGGAAGGAACAATAATTTTCTTGGGAAGAGAATAGAAACCCTCAAATGAACGACGAGCAATAGATGCAAAGGTATGTGTACACAAAGTTGCATGAGATGTTCTTTGGTGAGTTTCTGATTATCTTAATTGAGTGGTTAGAAATATTAGTGGATAATACTGGAAGGCATCAAACTGTAGCGTAGAGGAAATGCACTCCTGATTTGGTAAGGTAATATAATTATGTAAGTAATAATACTTTTCATGCAGTTTATTTCTGGTTAGACAACATATTGGAAGGTTATATTATGGAATTTGTAGTGGATTGTACCCAGTCATATAGTGTTGCGGAGAGGGAGTACTTCAAGGATCCACGTGAAAGATTTATGAAATCATTAGGCACCTGGATAAAGATGTTTTTGTTCGACAAGTGTGTGATGACAATGGAATATGACTGTTGAGGTAGTCTGTGCACTTAGGGGAACTCGGAAATGACCAGAGGATAGTATGAACCTAGGAAAGAATGAAGAAAGTAATGGAGAAGGAAGGGAGGGACTGAGGATGTAGAGAATCGAAGGAGGTGTATCAGAAGAAGAAGACGAGTTTGTAGTACTGTGCAACAGAGGAAGATACAAGTGGTTGAAGACTCAGGCTAAGATGAGAGATCTGCATAATGAGTTTGAGAGGAGAGAACCCTACGCAATAGTCCAGATCATAGAAATACCACACATAGAAGGATAGAAAGAGGATTCTTAGTTCAGACCAATAATAGAAGAACCAGTAAGTCTTACTCATCCTGGATCCTGCATCGACTCCACGACCCCCTGTGTGTCAACTAGATCAAAAGTAACAGTTGAAGATTTGTCAAAATAACTCATAATCAGCAGAGGAATTCAGAATAGTAGTAATTAGAGAAGTGGAAGCAGTGCATCGAGATAGAAAAGTGGAAGCAGTCTGTTGAGTCAAAGTCAACCAACATCACCAAAGGGAGGTACTACACAAACCAACATGGCAGGGTTAGATAGCACATTGAGACTACCTAAGCTCCAAGGAGTGGGGTTAGAGGACCTAGAACAACATCTATTCATGTGTGAAACAATTTGGGCTGCAAAGAATGTCTAGGATGAGGCCGTAAATATTACAAAGTTGGAAACAACATTTAGAGGTTGCGCATTAGTCTAGTATATGAAACTACATCATACTACGCCTACGGGTCAAGAAAGGACTTTAGAATAAATTAGGCAGGCATTGTTGAAAGAGTTCAAGAAACCAAAATCTGAGTCGCAGTACATCATAGAGTTGAAAGAAATCGCACATTAAATCCATTTGGGACTATGATCAAATATTTAAGGATTTGATGGGTAGGATGACATTTCAAATTCCCGATCAATAGTATCAAAAATGGTTTATTGCGGGATTACTACCATGCATTCGTTGGTCATTGATACAAAAAAAGGTTGCATCGAAACTAAATATTTGGAGATTGCAATGAAGCTGGAAGCATCTCCCGTAGGAGATGGTGGGGAGATGATGCAAGTTCAGACGCAATTAGTTTCCTTAAAAATTCAATTATTAGATATTACAAAAGGGAAGGAGAAGTGAGAGCAAGTATGGTGTACCAAGTGTAGGACTGAAGGCCACCATAAGGATGAATGCTCAAAATTTGAGCATTATTTGGCGACTAGAGCATCAAATCTACTACCAGGAGGGGGATACTGTGAAACATGTAAGAAATGGGGAAATCATCCGACTGATTGTCCATTACTACAAAAATACCAGAGTACACCAAGAAACTTATTTTGTAACTTTTGAAATCTATTTGGGCACAGTGAGAAGGATTTCCACACGTTCGATTTGATGAGGGATCACACTTCATATGTGTATAGGATTCAGGAGGAGAATGTTGTGATAGAAGGAGGTGGTCCACAGTATAACAATCAAAGAAGCTTTAATCTAGGAAACCGAGGATGATTTGGTAGAGGTCGAGGAAGAGGAAATTTTGGCAGAGGAGGTAGAGGGCCAATAATTTGTTACAATTGTAATCAATTGGGACACTTAGCTTGTGACTTCCCAAATCCGTGTACAACTTCCACATGTTGTAGAGCATTGGATCATGCGACATAAGATTTTCCTCAACTACTTGTGAAGTGGTAGGAAAAAGGGAATCAGAACAATAATCCAAATCAGAATGTATAGAATATATTAGCCAAGAAACACAATGAAGGACCTAGAATAGCAATTGTTGCATGCAGAGGAACTAGAATAGAGGATGATGTAATGAATGGAGAGAAGTAGGTTGAGCAATGGATAAGGAAATCAACATGATCTATGCCAACATTTGACCCTCAACAAGAAAAGGAGATGTATCATAGGGCCATAAAAGAGATATAGGACTGGACTAGGTAGCATCAACATCATTCGCGCCTCTTGTTTGTGATCATACTATGCCAAAGAATCCACTTGAGAATGTAAGTAATCTAAGGGAGTTTATGAGAATTTGCATAGAATTTATGAAAGATGAAACTGCATTGAATGCATTTTGCGACATGATTGGTCATTATGCATAAGAAAGGGAAATTCCTACCACACAGAGGGTAGTGAATCAGGTACTGTGTAGAAAGAGAACCAACAGAGAGTTCAGATTAAGTGCACAAATTAGGGAATATGATGTGGACAATGTCATTTTAGACCTAGGTTCGAATGTAAATGTGTTACCAAAGAAGACATGGGAAATTATGGGGAAACCCAAGTTGATTTGGTATCTTGTTCAATTAAGGTTGAAAAACCAACACAACATAGTACCAATTGGTCGATTGACAGGAGTACTTGTGTGTAGTATTCCAGATATAAAATAGTATGCAAAACAGAAATAATTATCTAGAAATGGCAGAGAAACAATTATATAACCAGAACAATACCATAATAACACCATAATAACACCAAAAAGAGCACTTTGATTACTGAGAGAAATGTTCACTTACCTCTTCAAGGGGGAAACCTCGAGCAGAGTAGAGCTCTATTACAATAATATCCAAGAAAAAACTTCTCATATCCTCTATTCCTATTTATACTAAATCAATATATCCAAAAGAACAATCTAGAGGAAGATCCTTCTAGAAGTGGAAGCTTCTATTAGGTATTCTTACATTTGACTTATTCCTCCTTGTTGTTGGGCCTTATTAATATTGACCTTTATTAGATGGAAATATATTATTCTACCCAATTGAGGGATTAGGTAGGTTAGGTCCCTAACATGCCCTCCCCCTTAAAATCAGCCTTGTCCTCAAGGCTTGAGATGAGGAAATTGTTGTAGAATGTTTGTGGGATCCCAGGTGGCATCTGTTGGAGTTGTATCTTTCCACTGGACTAACACTTCCTTGATGGTATGTCGATGAAGATGATGCTCTCGCCGATCCAAAACTGCTTGTGGCCGCAACCAAATGGATCCTTCTTCATCCAACTCGGGAAGGTTGGCTTGATTTTGCAATTAGTTCCAATCACCTTCTTTAAGCAGGAGACATGAAAAATAATATGGAGCTTAGAATGATAGGGCAAAGCTAACTGATAGGCCGTCTATCCAACGTTCTTGAGAATTGTATAAGGACCACAAAATTTGGGCGCCAATTTCTGACAATGTTCGGCCTTGAGTGAAGTTTGATTATAAGGTTGCAGTAGAAGAAATACCTGGTCTCCCTTAACAAATTGGCGTTCTGAGTAACCTTGATCGGTGTGTTGCTTCATGTGATTCTGATCCATGACCAAAATCTCTTTGAGCACATGGAGAATAGCCTCGCGAACTATAAGTGTTTGGTCAACCGTTTCGACTTCGATACACCTGGCATGTAGGAGAGAACGAAAGGTGTATTTTGGCCATAGACTACTTCAAAAGGAGTCATGTGATTAGTTGTATGGTAAGAAGTCTTGTACCACCATTCAGCTAATGGAAACCATTGAGCCCATCGATATTTCCTTTCATAGGAAAAACACCTCAAATAAGTCTCCAAACACTTGTTGACAACTTCAGTTTGACCATCAGTCTGGGGATGATAGGTGGTGTTGAGATGCAATTGGGTGCCCTGTAGTCTGAATAGTTCTTGCCAAAAAAAAATGGTGAAAGTGGGATATCGATCAGAAACAATAGAATGAGGCATGTCATGAGGCTGGAAGATATGATCCATGAAAAGTTGAGCCATAGTGGATGTAGTAAATGGGTGTTGAAGAGCACAAAAATGAGCATACTTGGAAAGACGATCCACGACCACCATGATGACTGACTTATTGTCTGATTTAGGTAATCCCATAATAAAATCCATAGAGATGTCCCTCCACATAGCGGGTGGAATCAGAAGCAAATGGAGTGTGCCAGAAGGTTTGATGGTTTCACCTTTTTTGCATTGACAAACATCGCATTCTGCTACAAAAGTGTGAACGTCCTTTTTCATACCATCCCAGAAAAAAGAACGTTTGACCCAATCATAAGTTTTGGTAAACCCTGAATGCCCGGCTATGGGAGTAGCATGAAGATCAGAAAGCACCATGGATTTGAGTTGTCAGTGTTTACTTAAATACAAACAACCTTTGTAGTGAAGCTCATCATTGTGCCAAGAGTACCCTGGGGAAACTTGAGAGCTAGCTTACAATTGTTGGATCATATGCGATATTTTAGGATCATATAGCCTTTCTTGGCGCACAGCTTAGAGCCAATCTAGTACAATGAAGGAGAGGGAGAAAAGGGACCCTTCATCTTCATATTTCTGAGAAAGAGCGTCAACAACCACATTTTCTTTGCCTTTCTTGTAGATGATCTCATAATCATAACCAAAGAGCTTAGTTACCCATTTGTGTTTCTCTGGGGAGGAAGGTCGTTGCTCCAGAAAATACTTGAGGCTTTGATGATCTATCTTAATTTGGAAGCATTTCCCCAAGAGATAACGGCATCAAAGATCTACTGCATGCAAAATAGCCAACATTTCTTTTTTATAGATTGATTGGCCCAAATGGTGTTTTGACAATTTTTTGTAGGTAAAGACCAAAGTTCTGCATTCTTTCATAAGGACTGCTCTAATTCCTCTGCCTAAGGCTTCACATTCTAGGACAAAGGTCTTTTTGAAATCAGGAAGGGCCAAGACTAGAGTAGTACACATAGCCTCCTTCAAAGCTTGAAAATCTTGATCCGCCACGGGAGTCCAAGTGAAAAAATTATTTTAAGGAGAGCAGTGAGAGGGGCCGCAATCTTCCCATAATTCTAAACAAACTTGCGATAATATCATGTTAAACCCAAAAAAACAAGAAAGATTTTGATAGTCTTGGGGTGAGAAAAATCCTACATTGCTTCAATATTTTTAGGATCCACTCGAACACCAGCCTTGCCAACAATATAACCCAAGTACTCTACTTTTGAGGTGCCAAAGGCACATTTAGAGAATTTGAGGTAAAGTTGGTGCTAAGAGAGTAGATGGATAATTTGATCCACATGGGCAAGATGGGATTGCCAAGTTTTTTTATAGATGATAATATCATCAAAGAAAACTAAGACAAAATTATGGAGAAAAGGATGTAAGACATGATTCATGAGGCTTTGGAAGGAGTAGGGGGCATTACACAGGCCAAAGGGAATGACTAAAAACTCATAGTGACCCTCATGAGCGTTGTTAGCACTCTGCAAAATTTTTCAGTTGATAAAACAAATGATAGAGGTAATCTACAAACCAACTTTAGAGGTGGGTACTAGCCTGTTCAACATAGAGAGGGCTCTCTCCTGTCACTTTGTCTATAATAATGATTTTTATTTAACAATTCAATGGCTAGGTTTTGTTTTTTTGGGTAGGTTTTATAATTTTGTTGGCAAGGAAGAGGAGGGACACTTAGGGCTATGGAGTCAAACTTTTGAAAATGAATAGAAGCATTGACTTGTCAATATAACTCTCCAAAGGATAAAGGCTAAATGAGGCGATAAATTTGAGTTATAATTTGTAAATTTGCAGAGTGTAGGAGGAAAGGAAAACATATAACTGCATCAGAGCATTAAATGAATGAATTCTGAATTAGTTCGAAAAAACTTAACACAGTTTAAATTGCTTCGGCCGAGAGCATCACAGGATGAATTCTGGACCTTTGACTATCCAATTTAAACAGAAGACAATGAATATGAAATCAAAAATATAGGAAATGCATACAAAGGGGGGAGACTAAACTCAAATCACCACCATTAGAATATTTTCATGGAAACTTCAAGACTTCTGCATGTGTATTCAATTCAAATTCAAAAAATAACATTCAAGTTCCAAAATAGCTACAATCGTGCCCTTGCACTTATTCCAACACTAATACATTTGGAACTCCTGATATTTATACAAGTCAAGTTCCTTCGGTTTGAAACCGATTACAATGATAAAAATGAAACATTTCAATTTCTGAAACTGATTACAATAATTACAAAATGATAGTTTTGGTTTGAAACTGATTACAATAATGAGCAAGAAAATGTTTGGTAATTTGGATTCTAACTTCTCTGATGCTTCAGTTTCTTTCTCTTCCACTTGTTCTTCTCTAGTCCTCTATGTGGTCTGCCATCTTCAGTGACACCTAGACATCGTCGACTGGACCCTGAAAAACTGCACTTTGTCTTGCCCAACTGTACTATCTCCTTCCATTGCAAGTCATAAGGGATGTCATAATCTATCATTTCTTTGATCAAGATATCTAGGTCAATGCATGAAGCATACGACATGACTGGTAGTCCAATTTTTACTGCTTTAAACTGATTCGGAATCTCAAAATCGGTAATCATATCTTCAAACGGGGTTGCTCCTTTTAGGTTTTCCTCTAGGGTTTCAAACTTGGAGTGATCCATTCTGCACTAAGTGAGGAAAGCGTTGTATTCTTCCTAATCATATAATTTTCCTTTGCCATCCCAAAATGGTGGGAGGCATTTAATAAACAATTCCCCAAACAAATCCTTGAACTCTTGCACACTTTGCTCCATCTGTGTTGCCTTGGTTTGTATTGATTTCAGTAGGTTATGTTTAGCGATAACCCTCTTAGACCAGATGATCAATGTAGCTCTATATTTAACTCCAATGGTCTAAATCTCTGTAGTGTGAATGGATTTAAGTAGATTTATGGGATTGTGTGCCCACTCTGATGGCTTCTTTTCCAAAGTCTCATTCACAACCGTGCATCTACTTCTAGCTATGATGGCTATTTTGTCTTCATCATTGATGAAGTTTAAATACACCCTGAACTTGGAAGCTTCAGCAGCTATAGAATCTCGGATGATATGCTTGGATTTTTGCAACAGTCCTTTGCCTCTTAATCTTATTTTCATCTTGTCTATCCTTTCTTGCAAGGCTTGATTCTCCTTTTGAAATTTATCCATTATATCGTCCTTTTCTTGCATTTCTTGTTTCAACTTCTCTATGCTCCCTTTTAGCCCTTTGATTTCCCCTTCTTTCAGGATAACTTGTGACATAGTCTAGACAAGTCCTTTAGTCTTTGGACAGGCTTTTGCAGTATGAGGTATGACTATAGCCTTGTTTACCAATTCTGTCTGATTTTTTTACCACCTCACCTTTTCTTGTTCTAGCTGCAACACCCTAGCTTTGTAGTCCAATGCCTCTTTTCGAAATGCTTCTTTTTTCTATTCCAAAGAAACAATTTTGTTGTTTGTGGATGCTCTGTGGTAGACATTTTCAATTTATTCTTCAAGATTTGAATTAGTTTTTCCTTTTCATCCAATGAGGATTTCACCCCTTGAGGGCATTCAAATTATGGCCTCTTGACCTGAGTCTGTTGGGCTTTGTTGGATGCATTTTCTTGCCTCAACTACCCTTCCAATTTTATTACATAAGATGACAGCTTTGAATTCTTCAAGCTTAAACTCAGGTAATAAGAATACAACATATCACCGATGTTCTTATGAAATTTGACCTTGTCTGGAGCATTGATGTTGCCATACCTTATCTTTATCTCAGAGACCTTGTCTTCATCTGCAACTACAATATTAAAGGTCCTTTTCTCAACATCTCTTACTGTGAACAGAGAAGATTTGTGCTGAGAAATATTTTCCACTTCAGGGACTAAATCCCTCATCTCACCTAGAGTGATGTTTCCTTTCTCAGCATATTATTTTTCCAAATCTTCTTTAGATTGATGAGTTTCCCCAGATGTTTTATCAAAGATGTGTTTTTAGTTGCTAAAGGTTCTTGTGCTACCTTCACTTTGGAGTTTTCTTTCCTTCTCAACCTCCACAGTGATAGTGCCACTTTCCACCATATCCAGATTTACTTGTTCTTTAGGCTCTTCCTCCTCTAAATCCACTATATGTGGAGACTAAGTAATATTCATCTTCTTAGGAGAAGTTAGTTGATCATTGGTCCCCATGGCCTCTGAACTGATTATCTTGTCATAAAAACTCATCTTGGGAACTTTGACTATCAGTTTGTGAGGAGTTTTTTGTGCTTGACTTCTTTGCAAGGTTGCCTCCATATGTTGTGTCTGACTTTGTTGCGAGGTTGTCTCCATTTGTTGTGTTTGATTTGTTTGCAATATTGCTTCCATATCAGCACAGACTTCTAGGTTTGCCAATTTATCAAAACCCTCAAGATGTTCATGCTCATAAGGGGCTTGTTTGTTCATCAGTCTTCTCTAGGATATGATTTAGTGTGGATCATATCTCCTTCCCTGTAGTTGTGCAAAACTAAACTCTTTGAGATTTTCTTGAATCTGAGATAAAAAAGATCTGGCTTTGACAATGAAAGGACCAATGATAAAAGGGAACTTGAGGTTGGAGGCTTTGCACAACTTTAGGAAATGCTATGTCTCAGATATAATTCTTTGCCTAGTGAATTCGAGGGAAAAGACTATGGGGGTTAGAAAAATAGGAAATAGATAGGGGGATTCATGAAAACCATAAACCCAGATTATTGTTGAATGAATGAACAATATCCAGTCCCCCACTCTGTTTTCTGGATTTGGATGCAGATAGCTCTTCATGTCATCCAAAACTCTAGGTAGGATGGTGTTGAAATTAAACTGTAAACTTTGGACATAACTTTGTTGATGAAGATGAACAAATGAATCCTCTTACATTCAGTTGATAAGAATTTTGCATCAGGAAATTCTCTCTTATTGGTCTCCAGGAAAATCTTCAGCAAATAGGTGTAATATCTTAAATGCCTTAGAGAGAAAAAAATCACTAGTTGTTTATGGATATTGTCCACTATGAATTGATCAAAACTGATGCGTACTAACAGACCAGACTCCGACTAAAAAAAGGTCAAAAGGAAATCGAGCATGACCTCAACCACATATTTATCATTATCCAGACCTAAAATTTGACTCAACAGGGAACAAACCCATTGGACTTCAATAACCATTATACTCACATTAATTAGCAAAGACAGACTCTCTGAAAAATGTTTTGGTTTGATAATTGTCTGTAAAAAAAAATCTTAGACCTCTGATGGCCATTCTTTGTATACCCTAATTAACTTTTCTTCATCGAATGGTTCAAACATTGCATGGAAAGACTCTGGTATACTGAGGGAAACTCGAATTGACATACTCTCTACCCTACACATGACCTCAGACCCTTGTTTATTCACAACCACTCTTTCTTCATGTGAATACTGCTCTGTGCACCAACCTATGAATCCGAGAAAAGGGAAAGTGACTTCGACAGCATAAGGGACTATAGTGGCTTGGACTACTTCAAGGAATGGTATACGCCTTCCTACATTATATAAAAATTACCTTTGGATACAGAGATGGGAAAAATGGTGATTTTGGTGTCGAAAATGTTTGAATCCCGATCAATTAGGGATTCTTCATTAGACACGGGATCTTGTTTTGTTACTGAAGTGATGACAAGGTCCATGGCGGCGATTAAAAATACCTGAAAATGAACGGAAAAGGCATGCAATGGTGTACTGTTGAGTTGCAGTCAAACGAGGGTGGTCGTGCCAAGTTTCAAAAAGGTCCAGTTGTTTGAAATAATAATAAAATACATAACAAATTCCCTTTGTACACTTTTCCAAATTTTGGGGGCGCGAGGAAGTGGTTTGGGGCAACCTGCTTTTCACCCTGAAATGCACCCGGTGGCGCCATGTGGTCTCGATCGAAAACCACAGTTTAGATTTTGGCCTGCTTTTTGAGATGATCCTCGGCCATTGATCTGGAGTGCTCGTGACCTGCAACGTATTGGGTCCCATCACCTTAGCGCCCCGTCAAATTTAACCTCGTCCTGCTAGATTTAGCACCCTCCTTAGTTTATCAAGCCTCCAAACCAATCTAGTGTCTCGCTAAGTCCAAAAATATTAACTTCACACAAAAATTTTAATGGTGATAACAAGTGTGAAAGGTAGTCTTGGGTATGTCAGCTTCTTTCATACGTATCTTGTGGTAGTCGGAATGAAAATCAAGTTTAGTGAAGTACTGAGCACCACTCAGCTCATCCAAGAGATCATCAATGACAGGAATGGGAAACTTGTCCTTGATGGTGATTTTATTGAGGGCATGAAAGTCAGGACACATGCGCCAAGTACCTTCTTTCTTAAGTACCATGACCACAGGGGGAGAATAAGGGTTGGTATTGGGGCGGATAACACCCGCTTGGAGTAATTCCTGCACTATTTTCTCAATTTCATTCTTTTGGGAAAATGGATGATGATAGGGAAAACATTGGGAGGAACTCTGCCATGAACAAGGGGAATGGAATGATCATGATCATGATTATGTTCATCCTAATTTTGTATTCTTCATAAACCCTTGTCAACTAGGCTAGAAAACCTAACGGCTAGGCTAGGCTATCACTTTTAGGTTTTGTTGGACTTATGAGTGCCAACAATAAGCCTTTTAAAGATAGGATAACATTGGTGAGCTGAAGAGCTCCTTCAAAGAGTTGTAGAAACCCTGATTCTGAATTTTCTGCAAAAATTAGCGAAACCATAGGAACCCTAGCGCCAAAAAGTCAAAATGATTGGAATTGCAATCTGAAGCTTGTTGGAGGTGAGTTGAAGGAGGTTGTACACTCCTATGCTCTTTTTATCCCCAACGTCCAAGTGCCAAGTGTTGAAACCTCTCAAAAAGGTAGGTC